>VWZY01002499.1:90476-124164 GCA_013399075.1 Chloroceryle aenea
CCTCAGCCTTCTCCTCATCTCTATTAACTATGTTTCCCTCAAAGCCCATCAAAGAATGGAGGTTTTCTTTGCCCCTCCTTTTGTTATTAATGTATTTATAGAAGGACTTTTTGTTATCCTTAACAGAAGTGGCCAATTTAACGTCAATTTGCTCTTTCATATCCCTGATTATCTTTCTGCATGATCTTGCTGTCTTCTTGAATTCTTTGTAAGTAGCCAGCCCTTTTTTCCACAGTCGGTAAACTCTCTTTTTATCCCTGATTTCCTTCAGAACCTCCCTGTTTAACCAAGCTGGTTGTCTTCCTCACCGGCTTGCCTTTCTGCATACTGGTACGGCCTGTTCCTGTGCACTCAAAACTTCCTGCTTGAAGCACATCCATCCCTCTCCATAATTATGGATGAACCTCTCCATAATTTTTATGGGTACCAAGGTCAGACTGACAGGTCTGTAGTTCCTTGGATCCTCCTTACAGCCCTTCTTGTAGATGGGCATCACAAGACAAGCATCTAAGACATCAGTTTACAAAACAGATTCTCAAAAACTTATTTAACAAAAATATCAGTTCATCTGAAGCAAGGTTCAGGAACATAAACCTGAGATTATTAAGAAGGTTGTTTTGACCGGTCAAGCCTGTGCTATATCTGAGTTCAAAGCTCTTTTGACTGCAGTGTATATTACTGTGAAATTGAAGCATATGGTATCTTCAGATGTGGATAAAAATAAACAAAAAGTGTTGAAATCTACACATTGGAAAAAGAATTTGTAACTATGCTCATATAACATCTGCTGTTACATGATCGCAGGAGACGAACAAACCTGAAACTATTTCAGAGGTGATAAGAGCATAAACCATCATCCTGAGAGATGATTAATAACAACATCTGATTTATGTTCCACATATCACTCATTACTACTGATTCTGTCACCCGTGAAGACAGTCTGTCTCCTCTCTAACTGCATGGTCCTGGGATTTTCAATCTTTCTTTACATAGAGAATTTTTATGCCTAATTTTCAATTCTCTGCACACCTAATGTTTTTGTTTGTTTTGCTTTCCTTTCTTTTTAAGAAGGACTGTTACAGAAGGCAGTAGCCACAGGAGGGCATACTATTGATTTATGAAATGTCAGCCTATCAATTTGAGTTTGACCTGTTGCTTTATGTTGTAGGCTACCAAACTCCTACAGCTGAGATAATAGAGTATATACTCAGTTGTCAAAGGTGGGACTGCAGCTTGTGTATACAGATCTGAGCTACTTTTCAATGGGCTGGTTTGGGTGAGGAAGTTAAGAGTTGTTCAGCACAGGCTACAAAGCCCTCCTGAGAACCTGTATGCATATTTGGGCAATTAGGCTAGGCTAAGGTCTTTGTTGCTGTGACTACACTGCCAGGACTACATGAACCAGCTCTTCTAAAATGAGCTCATGCAATGTACACCAGCTGGAGTCACTGCAGCCCTGCTGAGTAGCCTCAACCTTCAGTTCAAACAGGAGCTACAGAGAAAGGATAGAAGCAACCTCATCTCTGTGCCCTTTTTTACATGTTCTGTAACATGCAGCTGGAAAATAGGAGGCTTTCATTTGTTGAGTAGATTCAGAACTGATTGAGCTCTCTGAAAAAGGAAAAGCCTTCATGCAGCAATCAGGGCAGTGTATACACTGAGAAAACAATACTGAGTGTGTATATGTAGCATGGTACCTAAGGCATGTTATACTTTAAATACAGGAACGTGAGACTGCTGCTTTTCTGGAAAAAAAAAAAAAAAAAAAAGTCACACATTTAAATATATAAATAAGGAATAGCTACTCAATTTTAGCCATTCACTTTCTGTAATATTTTAATTTCAACTGTAGTCTACACGACAGATGTTAAATTCCCTAATTCTGCTTCCTGTTTTTGGTGTGAATTGTTTACTTGTGCTTCTTCTGAGAAACATAACAGGGCTCGAGATAAACTCTGAAAATGGAGGAAAAAACAAATCATCATCTGTTTTTCTTATATCACCTTCTTATTCTGCTTGTACAAATTGAGTAATACAACTTCAAATATAAAGTTGCAGTCATACCTACTGATATAATTCTGATTATGACAGTAGTATCGAGAGATTTCAGCTAAGAGGGAAGCATGTTTATGCTTGGATGCTGCACAGACACACTGTAAGACAGGCTTCTGCCTAAGGTGCTCACCTGTGTACAGGAGACAGAAAAGCTGGGAAGAAGCAAATATTAATGCCTCCATTTTCTGAATGGATAATATGTCACACAAAAATAATTAATTTCCATGCCTGCTGACTGAAGTTGGAGGAATTTAGGTATCAAATAACTCTGAAACTGCAGTCTAAAGTTGTATGTCCTAGTCTGCAGTTAATGTAGGAACCAGATTCTAACTTGCTGAAGCTTAGATGAGAGGTTTAACTAAATTTCATACAAAATCAACCAAAAAGAAGAAGAAAAAGAAAAAAAAGAAAAGAAAAGAAAAGGAGAAAAGAAAAGGAGAAGAAAAACCACTTCCTTCCACATTCCCCCCCCAACATCAGAAGAAACTCACAAGCATTCATATTGCTATTTTATCAGTAGTCTCCCTTGTGTTTCAAAAGATAATACTAATGACATGCCAATTGATGTAGTGCATTTATGCTTATTTTGAAATCATTTGAGACAGGTACCTTAGTTTTATACTTTTTGTATTCAAAGAATAAGAACTGACATTTTCAAGATGATGCACAATGGGGACACAATTCCTATTTAAAAAAACAAGACAAAAAAAATCCTTTTATATCATTGCTTTGAACTGGTGGTTTAGGAAGTCAGCCTTGATGATGCAAATAGCAACAAAGCCTTCGAGCTTAAAAGCTATCTTCATCTTGTGTTGAATAGAGCACAAACTGAATTTTAAAACCAAAGAGATGGGGCTATACAGCTGTATTGGCAACAAATCTAATTTTCAAGCTGCTTTAGGGCACTAGGACCAGAAGAATACTTGAAACGACTGTATAGAGGATTGTTGTTTGATCCCTGTTTTGAGCTCAGAGTTTGGGTTATGCTTCACTTTCTGTTGATAAACTTCTCTGCTCTCATAGGCAAAGCTAAGCACATTGCCTTACAACTCCAGATATCTTCCTTCAGATTAGGTGAGCTTGCAGGGAGCTGGATACAGATCAGAGGATGTCAAGATACAGATAGGACACAAAGAACAGCATCTTCACTTTTGTGCTATGATTTCTCTTAGTTTTGTTATTAATATTGTTTCAACCAGAACAATCTTGACCCTAGTTCCTAAAAATAAGCCTGATTATTAACTGTAGGATGCATTTCAACATTGTTGTACTGAGTTAAAAAACATAAAAGCTGTCTATTCTGTCTATGCACATTTATGAACATCAACAGTTTTAATTTACATACACAAACATCCCCATACGTGCATACATCCATTGTAAGCACTGTTACTGACTGGGAGATGGAAGGGAAAGAAAAGACTTTAAAGACTATTTTCAAGCTTAACTTGAAACAGAAAAAAATCCCTCAGTAGCTCTTTCTTTTAATTAAAAAACAGTCTTTATAGCAGTCAAAAATGTGCTGTTCTTCACTGGACGTTCAAGAAAATTTCAGTAGAAAATACAGAATTAACTTTTGACAAAAGGAAAAAGCTTAGAGTGAGAAGAAATGAAGAAAGCACAAAGAGAATCTCAAGTAGCTCTCAAAGGCTCTGGTAATTAAAATAATTTAATAAAAAGCATACTTTCTTCACCCCATATATGCTAGGCCTAAGAATTCTATATTTACTAAGAAGACAGGCTTCATATTTTGTCTGTGAGCATATAGGGAGGATTCCTGTAATAATTCAGCTTCATGACAGAGGGAAAAATCAGTCTGGACAGAAAAATTGCCCGTATAAAAGACTTTCAAAGTTAGCATAACCTCTTTATAATAGATACAAACTTGACTGGCAACCTGAAGTGACAGGCTCTGTAATTGAAGAGGCTTAAGTTAGAATCAATGACTGAACTTTAAAGTACTAATCAGAGCCATAATGTTGATCGATTTTGAACAATTTTAAGCCTACTTATCAAATGATCCAGACTGACAATTAGTAAAACATTAAAATAACTAGTTCAGGAAGAAACAAAGGGTATTGATCAGAAATGTGGAGGAGGAACAGAGAAAAGACAGAATACCTGAATTTCAGAATGAAAATTTTTTTCTGTACTGATGGAAACAGAAGTTCACCACTGCCTAAATGCAGACAATAAACAAAAGCTTAATTAGAAAAA
The DNA here is from genome assembly GCA_013399075.1 of Chloroceryle aenea. Lineage (NCBI taxonomy): Eukaryota > Metazoa > Chordata > Aves > Coraciiformes > Cerylidae > Chloroceryle > Chloroceryle aenea. The sequence continues at coordinate 94,746 of VWZY01002499.1, forward strand.
AAACCTATTAAGTTTAGATGAGTGCTGCAATGAGAGAGTGGTGATGGGAATTAGTGAATAATGTATTCAGAATTTATAAATATTTCTGTGTGAACATACATTATCCAAACAGTGCACACATCTACAGATATTATCGGGACATATTTAGAAGGCTGTTAGCCTTTGGAGCACTGCAGTGCTATTTTCTATGAGTGTTCTGTCGCTACTGACTATTTCTAATTCACTGCTCCTGTTGGGCAAACTCTACTCTTCCTATATTATTTCCCTGTGCAAGGAAACTCTGGGGCCCAAAATCTGTCCCAGAAAATGTTATCACCATTTTGCACTATTGAAGTAGCTCAAAGCAACTGCAAGCATAAAGAAAGGGAACTATCTTAATACCCACTACCCACAGAAAAAGCATACACATGTTAAGCAAATCTCTACCAAAGACATGACAGCACAAGTAACAGCGTTGAAATGCATATGGAGAGACACTTAAAATTAGAACCACTGAAATAGTTCAAGTGGTAACTGTGCAGATCAGGACACTTTCAGTCAAACTGACCTATGTCTGCTCAACACAATGCCCTGACTGATGTTGTACTTTGAAATAAAATAAGCTATGAATACAAATAATCCCTAAATAGCAGTCAGTCTGAATTCATGCACACTTACAAACTGGAGAGTGAGGTTTAAAAATTAACACCCATGAATCATCTCTATCCTAGCTAAAAATAGAAGCCAACAACAGATTTGAGGAAAAGGTTTTTAAAATCTTCAGCAGGTTTATCATACCAGACTAATGTCATCATCTTAAAAAGTCTCATTTTACACAGTACAAAGTCAGCTATTTGGGAAAAACACCAATTCAACTACACTTTTGGCATCATATATATTGAAAGTGACTTATTAAAAAGAGGGTAACAAATAGCATCCAACGAGATCTACTCTCTAGATTTCTTCTTGTTGCAGTTTCAAACTTGATTGCAGACACATATTGTCTGTGTTTCTCTCTCTGAAATGCAAACATGCTCCAAAACACTCAAAGTTACTTGCACTTTCAACTCTATTTTTTGCTGGCTTTATAGGATAAAGCTCTTCATGAAAATGACAAAACCTCTAGTACATGCATCAGTTATTGTCTGGCCACAACAGTAGAATCATCCCTGACCTACTTTCCCTTATTTTTTCCATCTGCACTTTTAAGTATGCTCCTGTTTACAGGGTTGCCACTTGATGCCTTTCATTTTGAGTTTGAAATTGTCTCATATATAGGAATTTTTCTCACTGACCTTTCCAGATTCCATTATTTTGAGACTTCCCTACATGTTATTATAAATAATAATACTGTTTGGGTCAGTGACTAATTAAAAACTCAGAATGGAATAGCTGTGTAACAGACTGTCAAACAGCAAAGGAAAATGTATACCTGCCAAGTCAGAAGATTTAGATACTGAACAACAGCTGAAATATTTCTCCTTGATATCCTCTTCCGAAAAAGAAAGGAGGATTAACCAAACTGAATATTGTGCGCAAGATACGAGCCTTAGCCAAGTTGTTCAGGTATATCTCTGACAGTGCAAAATATTTGGAATTGTCTATAAATGCTTTAAAAGAGATTAGAGATTAGACAAAGGAACAAGAAGTAATGGTGCAGATTGAGTCATACTTTTCATAAACCAATGGTAAATACACTTTCAGAATACATAACTACATAACTTTTTTTTTTTTTTTTTATCACATAAACATAAATCACTGAATTCCTCCGAGTTCAGAAATTTCAATATGTGCTCAAAAAAAGAACCATTTGGCAAAGGCATTAAGGGTAGATAGTCAATACAAGCAGAATTTGTTTAACTTAACTTTTCTTATCCAGTCTAAATTAATCATTTATGCTTCATTTAGAAATGATGGAGACATTCTACATCTTCCCAGAAGATGACTAATCCCACCAGTTTTGTGATGGGAAGCAAGCATCTAGAGAGACAAGTTACTACAGAGACAATAGCGTGACAAAAAGAATGTTACTCCTAATTTGTATATTCTGAAAATAAGGCAAATAAAGGAGAGAGATCTATAGATTATACTGGCTGAAACAACAAAACAAGGACCATGCAACAACACGCATGGGAAAAATAAACAACTTTAAGAGAATTCTTGGGGTATGACATAGCCAATAGCAGCATCCTGATTTTCATTTACATATTTAAGATGTAATGCCAAAACCTCAGCTGCTATAAACCATCATTATTCCATTTAAGTCAATAAGACTTCATTAATTTTTACTAGTAGGATGTCTGGTCAATAACATCTGCAATCAGAGGAAAAATTAGAGCAGATGGCAACCAGAAAGATTAAGGGACTCTGTGAATTTAGCCAAAATAGAGAAAACAAGAAAGAAGGCCTTTATTCTTTGAAAAACAAACTAATGGACCTCATTTGGAAAGTGCTGAATGAGCAGGAGCAGATGCTTCAATATTATTTGATCTTCTGCCACATGAAAGAACCCAGGGTATAGACTGAAACTTAAGGAATATTTAGGACTTAAAACCAGAAAAGCATACTTTCCTTCAGAGGACCTTTTAAAATATCAGTATACACTTGTGCTTGACTTTTCTTCAGCTGGTTTCCATAGCCCCTATAACATATCTGTTCTTTTTGAACCCTGACATGATTGTGCTACTGTACTTTCATAGGGCACTGTGGAATTGTATGCACCAAAACTTGTTGTTGCTGTCTCAGTAAGAGGAATATTCACCCAAGAACAACTGTACACCGTAGTAGGACTCACGTTACAACTTCAGGAAGCACAGTTCTGCATTGACAAATGATTTTTACAAGCAAATTACTGCACAGATTTTTTTTGATCTCAACTTGAAGTAATACAAATGTAACCAGTATGAACTGTTTTACTCTATGAACATGTAAGCATGTGAATTTGTGTAACAGAAAATATAAATAATTCCAGGCACAACTGTTGGCATTCTTGAAGTGCTTATAACTGCATTTCCGAGAATAAAGCATTGACACCTGTATCTACAAATAGCTATAATTTTGTGTACATAAACAAAGCTCCTTGTGAAGATTTGCTTTGAAAGAAGTATAGAAAGCTAAAATATTAAGAGTGCTTAGCTCCCCTGGGGACCTAGCCAGCTTCTTTTCCATCTTAGCTTTAATTCAAACAGTCAGCATGTCAAATATTCTTCAGACTTACCAGCAAAGTATTTATACAGGTATCCATTTGTTTGTCATTGGCATATTTTAGCAGACCTTTCCAGGGATCAGTGACATACTGAGGAATTCTAGTGGTATGCATGCATCGTTACATATGTGACGCACAAATGTGAGGATAGTTACACAAGTAGTTTTCTGGTCCATCTGAAAAACTCAATAGACTTGGTATTTCAAATACATCTTACGTCTGCTATTTGTCATTACTGAGAAACCTTTCTGATGCTGCTACAAGTAGACGGACATAGGCCTTGTTGAATTTCTCATCTTCTGAATTTAAATCATTGTGGACTTTTTTAATAAATCTCATCAAGAGTAGAGAAGGTAAGGATTTATACATACCTCTATATTTTTTATATATTATATCTTCTCTCTATCTCAGTACTTACATAATATATAAGAGTATATGTATAAAACTTTATATAAGCTCCTTATACAAACCTTCTCACTCCCACAAAGAAAACCCCTCAACCTATAGCACTGCTGATGCTAAGAACCTGATACACAGTGATAAGGGTTCCACCCCGAGAAAGAGAGGAGTGGTGACCTATTCAACTCATTAAATGCATCAGGAGTGAGCATCAACGAGTAGTATTCTCAGACCTTCCTTTATTTAGATTCTTGAAAACAATTTGTATTCTGTCTTTATTTTGCCTTAAGCTTTTCCAAATTAACGATAACGATGTAGTCACTCAAAAAGTGCTGCCTTTGGGGTCAAACAGCTGTGCATTCACAAGATTTCCTAGTGTCAACTTCTCCCTCCTCTCAGACTTCCTGAGTCTACGCTTCTCAGTTTTTCTGACAAGCAAGACAAGAAAAGACAAGACAATATGGTGTCTCTGCATACAAGATGAAAGCTTTCCACTTCCCCTTCTGCCCAATGCTCATATTGCAGCACGAAATACACTTTCGAGATTAAAAACCTGTAGAAAGCCAGCACACACTACAGAATTTCAGAATGTTGCTGACTGCAAAAGTTCATGAATATAAGGAAAAGCGAGCACCTGACTGCATACAGAAAAGCAGTTACAGTGGCACCCTTGGGATGTCATGTATCACAAAAATAGTACTTTATGGATTTGATTAAAAACAGGCAGTTATTGTGTATCATGATATTCTGAGTGTGCCATACACCACAGAGTATTCAGGTGGCGTTTTAGGAATCAAATGCTTAGGCAAAAAAGAATTTGCCATTCCTATTAGTAGGTGCATCCCTCCAAATAAAAGGTAGCAAAGGAGTAGACATTCTTCTCTTAGTGCCAAAGTATAGAAAGCAGGTATGGAATCTTACAAGTAAAATCTTATTTCTATAGCATCTCTTTCCTTGCCTTTGTATTTTCAAATCTTTTAAATACACTGACATTATTATTATTTGTCCTTAAAAGTATTACATTTAAAAATATGCATTTATAGAATGCCAGAGTATAACAAAAGAAAGTTGCTTACTAGCACTGAATCACTTAAACAGGAAGAAATTATACAGTTTATTAGAGCACCTGAGAACCGAGCAACACACAGGCAACCTCCAATGCCAGAGGCACAGTTATTGCTGCCATCAGAGTTTTAATGAAAACACTTCCTGAGATTTTTTGCTCCTTAACAGAGAGTTTCTTTACCTTCATTTAAAGGAAGAAATGAGAAAACGACAATTATGTGTTCGTGTCTCTTACTTTCCTAAGTACAGCTGTACAGAGCAAATAAAGAGCAATGTCAGAAAATTAGCCCACAGGAAGGATGATTAGCGGAGTTAAAAAATTACCACAACTAAAGAGAAATTGAACTTTTTTAGTTTAAACCAAGAGACTTTTTTTATCATGTTGTAGGTATGTAGCCTGAGACCACAGGGGCACTTGATGAGAAATATGATTTCAAGTAGTGCCACAGAAATTGTTAAAATTTAGATTTTTCAGTTTTATGTTTGGCTTCAGATATAAAGAACTAATGAAGTTACAACTGTGATTATTTTTTGTGAATAACTATCCTATGTGAAAAATGGGACAGATGTTTGAAACTTCTCTTGTGTTTTTCCATTGGGGATAACGCAAAAAATTCTATTAAGGAGATATTACTACAGAAAGTGCTAGTCATTAACTATACTTGCACTCTTGCAAATTCTGATAATTCCTGGGTTTTATAAAATAATGATTCTGCAGGGACTCGATGTTTTTCTTTTTTTTTTTTTTTTTTTTTTTTTGGTCCAAGTAATTCAGAGATACAGAGTGGCAAACAGAGAAATAGCACATATGATGTTGGGTTCTATTCTGTTCTAAGCATAAGACAGTGCCAGACCTTGTACTGTAAACAGAGTATTAATTTGTCTTTATGTGGTAACAAAAGTTACACTATACACAAATACCACAATTCACATTATAGCTTCAACTTAAACTAGCAAGAGGAGAAACAAAGCTATTTTCTGCATTCGGTATAACAGTTCCACAAAAGTATATTGTATATAGCATACAACATGCTCTTGCTGTTTTAAAATTTTATCAACTTCCTTTTGATTTTAGAAACTCAGCAGATAAAGGTACTAGAAGGGTTGGACAGGAAAAAGCAATGGAATAATGTTAGAGGAAACACAGCTTGCATTAAGATGGGAAGAATTTTCTGTTCAGGAGTAAAGAGATTGCAGCATCTTAGAGCAAAGGCTGAGAGCTGATATCACAAATTCTCTTCATGCTTTTCTGAACATGCACTGTGGGATTTATAAAAAAAGCCTAATACTTCTAGACTTTAATGCACCCTGGAAACAACAGCAGTTCTGTACCCCACAAAGATATTAGCACTGGATGCTGGGCGATGATGAGTTGAAGACTGGATATGCTTTTACATTAGATCTCCTGCTTTCCTGAGTAGACCTCCCATGGTTATAATTACTCTGAAAACACAAGTAATACCCATGGACTGCACTTTACATCAGCTTTACACTTCTATAATGCACTGAGCATACAATGAAAAAGATAAGAGCACCTGCCATAGTCTAAGAGAGATCTGCACCTCACTTAAAGCCTTCTTAAGTACAGCTTTATTCTGTAAACCAAATACACTGAGCAAAACTTCCACATATAAATCCTGTCTTTTTTGCTTGCTCAGGGCAGTCTCTATGACATCTTTCTTCTTGTGCAGGCTGTCTCTTGAAGATTTTCCTTTTGGTTCTACTCCATAGCCTATTACAAGAAACACCTGACTCCTTCCCAGATGTTACTGGTTCCTCCATTCCATGGCCATGTAACTAAAAAGGGTATACCTCCAATAAAGGTCTATCTCTGTATAATAAATCTGGACTGAAGAACCAAACTATACATTAAAGTCTGTTGCACTTATCCTGAATTGCTGCCTGTGTTTGCACTCTGTTCTCAAGCCTGAAGCAAAGCAATCAGAAGCCAAGGGGATGCACTGAGTCTGAGATACTGAACTGGAACCTTGAGGGCTCCTGATATCACCTTCTGGCCTTTCATAGCTGTGCAATAGCTCTTGGGTTTGCACATTTTTGAGCTTTTTTGAGCATTTAATGACTTTCAGACAGAAAGTCATTAAAAACAACAACAGAAAATTAAAATCTGCTCAATTAACTTTTTACTCATTATAATACCTTTTTCTTCATTTATTCTTACAGGAACATAATAAAAAATGAGGAAATTCCTAAATCCTTCAAAAGACTGAAACAGATATAGTTTGTAATTCCTTGTTTGCAATGAAGTTTGCCCAAAATCAAATGAAAACATGGACAAACACATTCACTTGGTGAGGCAACTGTATGGGAGCATAATTATTCCCATCTCCCTAGATTAACAACAGATAAGGACAGATGGAAGGAATCATTCCTGGGATGTGTTTATCAATGTACTGATTGCAAGCCACTCTAAGGTGACCATGCTTCTAATATGAGTTTTGCAACTAAGTGTGTCAAATTAGATTAGATGAATCTGAGACAGGGTAAGAAAATATGTCAAGGTTTTTAATATCACCAGATTAGTACATGGGCAAGAGGCCGGTAAAAATCCATATAAAATGTCTCTGATGATGTGTGTGATTATGTGGAGCACAGGCTCTACTCAAGGAAATGAGTGTCCTTTTGATCAGATTATTTAAAGCTATAAAAGTTGAGGAACACAACTGCATGTATAAGATACAATTATATTCTTAGTACTAAAGATGGTGCAAAAATCCTTGATAATGCTAGCATACAGTTTAAATATAACTTGAACTAATATATAAGAATCAAATATAAGCAACAGGGAGAAAGGAAAATACACAACAAGAAGTAAGGATTACTGTATCAGTCAATAAGACAAAGCAGTTGGTCACCTCACCAGTGTGCGTCTCTGCCTTTTTCCTTTACACTAGGATATGCAGTTTCAAAATAACTATTTAAGGACTGCAAATTTCACTAATACAAAAAAAGACAGAAAATCTAAAAGCGAACATAGAAATGTCTGGGTTAGAAGGGACCTTTAGAGGTCATCTAGTCCAACATCCCTGATGAGAGCAGGGACACCCCCAACTAGAGCAGGTTGCTCAGAGCTCTGTCAAGCCCCACCTTGAATGTCTCCAGGGATGGGGCCTCAACCACCTCCCTGGGCAAACCGTTCCAGTGCTCCGCCACTCTTGTCGTAAAGAACTTCCTCCTTATGTCTAATCTAAATCCACTCCTTTCTAATTTAAAGCCATTACCCCTCATCCTTTCACTCCAGGCCTTTGTAAACAGGCCCTCTGCAGTCTTTTTATCAGCTCCCTTCAGGTACTGGAAGGTTGCTATTAGGTCTCCACGGAGCTTTCTCTTCTCCAGGCTGAACACCCAGCTCCCTCAGCCTGTCCTCCTAGGAGAGGTGCTCCAGCCCCCTGATCATCCCTGTGGCCCTCATCTGGATCTGCTCCATCAGGTCCATGTCCTTCCTGTGCTGAGGGCTCCAGAGCTGGATGCAGTATTCCAGGTGAGGTCTCACCAGAGCAGAGTAGAGCGGCAGAATCACCTCTCTCGATCTGCTGGCCACACTTCTTTTGATACAATACTTTCAACACTATTGCTGAAGGTACTTTGAAGGGCAGGCCAGATGTGACCCTCAAGCCATCTCCTAACTGCTGAGTTCTACTGAGTTTGAACCCCCTTAGACCAAGTTTTAAGACACAGCTATAACTCTAACTATTGTGTGCTTAAGGCAGGTGCAGCTATGAGAACAGAAATATCCCTAGTGTTCTTTACAGTTAGTTCCTAATGCATCCCACTTTATATGAACTTCAATTTAAGGAGTAGCTTGGTGAAGCAGCTCCCAGGGCAAGACATCATTCTTTATTACTGTTTGGCCCATAGGTTCTGTCTAAAACAAAGCGAAAAAAAAAATCTTGTCCTCAGTCTTAAACTACTATTAACCAAGAAAGGCTTTTTATTAACAAACGCACGCATTTCTAGTTTAGGGGTCTGACTTGTTTCCACTGAGATAACTGCTAAAACTCCCACTGACTTGAAACATGTAGTATCTTGCCCTTCATAGGAACACAAGTGCCATCCAATTTCACTGACTGAGAAAGGGAAGAATTAGTTTCAAAAGGACACTTTTCAAGAGTTTCCCTTTTCTCATTAGAGGGGCATATTTACACATATATGGGCCCAAGAATGCAAAGGTGTCTTGAAACAATCAGCATGGATTTACCAAGTGTAAATGATGCTTGACCAGCCTGATTGCCTTCTATGATAAAATGATTGAAGTTGTGGAGGAGGAGAAAAGAAAAGTTGATTTTGTTTACACTGATTTTATCAAGACTAAAACCACACAATATTATACCACAAAAGTCTTTTATCCAAGTTGTATCTAGTCTGGATAGGTGAATAAGTAGATGGATAAAACTTGTTTGGATGATCAGCTTGGAGGACCATGGTTAGTAGATCATATGCTGACGGAAGACCAGTAAGAACTGGAGTATCAAAGGAGTTTATCCTGGGACCTGTTCAGTTTCGTATCTCTCTTAATGACCTAGAGGAGGCAACAGTGTGCACTCCCTTCAGGCTCCCAGAAGATACCAAACTGGAGGGACCAGCTAACATGCTTGAAGACAGATACCATAAAGAGGGTCCCAGAGAGGCTGGAGGAATGGGCCAAAAGGAACAGCATGCAATACAACATTGTGGGACAAGTGCCCAGCCCCACAAAAAGGAAGGAAGACCCTCTGCAATGACATCACCTGGCAATGAGCTTGCTGGGGAGCCACTCTGAGGAAAAGACTCTGGATTTCAGAGCTAGGCTCTTGATGGCAATGCATACTGCAAAGAAGAGACACATAACCAGTTTAGTTAAGAGAGGTTCAGACTGCATATAATGAAAAGCTTTTTCATCCTGAGGACACTCAGGCATTAAAAGAAGTTGCCCAGAGAGGATGTTCAGTCTTCATCCTTGGAGGTTTTCAAGTTCTGACCAAAAAGTCTGAAGTAACCTAGCCTGTCATAGCTAGCTCTGCTTTAATCAGGGGATTGTGCTAGATCCGGTCTTTTCCAACCCAAAATAGATCATGAAATATGAATGTAGAAAAACAAGAAAAGACGACAGAAGGATAGGGGAAGTTGCACATCAAAGAATATGAACCTGCAGTAAAAATATAACAAAAAAAGTCATTTAACAGACATAATTTGGAAGTTTGACATGCAAGTCTCATCTTCATACTTCCCATTTCAAAGTTTTCTCACTTGCATGCTTCTTCCTCCCAAAGCTTCCTCCTTCTATCACCAGGGATGCACCCTTGACAATCAGAGGATTATAGAGAATTTAGCAGTTGTGAGTTGCAAGTCCTCTTACTGATATGCACAAATCAGTAATTTTAGCACACACTAAATCTTTCATTATACTAGGAACTCTTTTCAAATATTTCATGGAAAAATCCCTTAGTAACTATTCTATGAGATCCCTGCCTAGGACAGGCAGCTAATCAATTAAACTCAAAGTCACTGTAAAACAAAAGAGATTTAAGCATTACGCCTGAACAGTGCTTCCAAACTTTACCTTGTTGAGGTTTTACCTCTGTTAGTCTGAATCACACCTGTAAGTGCTGAATTACTGTCACAAAGGAAACTGCCTTAAATTCCTCAGTGCTTGGCTTTGCAACCATAACAACATTCTGAATGTAGGAGGTACATTCAGAACTCAACATTCCTGGAGCCAATGAAGGTTCCACGCAAAAGGGATGGCTGTGAGCATCTTCCCTACTCAGGTCTAACCCACACACTGGAGGACAGACAACAGATACTTATCAGAGTTTACCTAGGGAGGACTTGCACAGCATCAGGCTTCATAGAATTACCCTGATTTCTGTCTCTCTTAAAATGCTTTGTTCATGGAGAACAGCAATTATCCTCTTGAAAAATGACACAAAAGAACAGCTCCCTGTCTGTAAGAAAAGATACTTTTTCAGAAAAAAAAAACACAAAAAATCATTCTTTTCTTAGTGAGCATGACCCAGCATGGAAGCAAGACACGTGAAAAACACTTTGACAGGCATAGCAACTTTGTATCTTGCATGTATCTTCACATTATTGGAGACTTTTTTATTTATTACATTTTAAAAAATTTCTTTATTTTCCTGTGTTTTCCCTTTGATGTTCTGAAATGATTTCATTTAAAGTATTTCAAAATTATAATTTTCCATCTGAAACCACTTCAATATGCAAACTTCAATAAGGAAACAATATTCTGTTTACTATACAAGTTGATAACTTTTTTAATTGAAATCATATTTCTGTGTAATGTCTCACCCCAAAAAGCTTTCAGGCTCCCACTACACCTTTCTTCAGTTGCTTCCTCAGTATTAAAATTATTCTGTCTTGAAATTATGAACAATAAAACCCTCTTATAAAAGGTAGATTCGCACTTATAAGATTTCTTTTTTATGATAACATTACAAAAAATACTCCTTTGGAAATAGAATTGATCATTTCATCATCTCTGACATCAAAGTGTTTTCTGTGTTACATATTCCAACACTGTTTCCTCAGTTGCTCCTTGACTATTTCAGTATCATATTCTCTATAAAGATTTTATAGACACAGCAGAAATCCTCCAATATATATAAAGCATCAGTGCTAAACATATGCCAAACTTTCACAAAGGACGGGTTGTAGTTTAAATAAATAAATGAGGGATATCCACACCATAGACTTTGAGTAACTTTGGTGCAGTTATGTGTAGTTGGAGGAGGAAATATAGGTGACCAGATGGAGTATGTAGGCACTCAGTAATATTTTAGTGGGAGACCAGTGAAGTCAAATGAATATTCCTATGTCACAGAAGTGTTTCAAAACAGTGTTAATGCCAAGAAGGCTTTTTCTTCCAAGACATGTCTACATGTGAAGATGGCCTTTCTAGGAAATAACTGTAATGAAAGTAAATGAACAGCCATGTCCTTCATCCAACGTATTCACAGAATCTCATCCATAATAATTGCAAATTATTTAACTGTGGTGTCAATGTATCTTTGAAGTCTCTTAAAAGTGTGTGGGGTTTGGGGTTTGGTTTTGGTTTGTTTGTTTTGTAATCTCCAAGACTGTAAGCACAGGCATGCAAATTTAAGTAAGAGCAGATTCATTTTCATCTCTCCTATGTAGAACTAAATTCTTCATACTACCTACCTTTTGGTGACTAAAAGCGCAAAAACATTAACTTTAACTGTACAGAGCCATAACAGTAAGAGTAGTAAGCCAGAGAAAACTTACAGGAGAGATAATCATCTGGTCTTTTAACATGGACACTACATGGCACTGTATCCTGAGGTATATTTAATGTCTTCAATATGTGACCCTTGTCAACATCATCATGGAGGCATTCTCAAATTCAGTACTGCAGCCTACCTGAGAAGTCTTTTTTGCACATGGTCTCTAGGCACTCGGTTGGTTCATGAGCACACACTTGATTATCAAAGTTCAGGGTGCTTAGTTTAACTTCATTAAGTCTCACATTTCAATTTTGCAGATGCATATGCATTGCCACTAGTCAACTAGTGAAGACAAGTGTTTCAGAACTCCCCTGGTATGCTTCATGCTGGGTCTGATGGCATTTCCCCTTTCAGTTACTCATTTCCAGTGTAACTACTCCCCCTTTCACTAGAATAACTGGGGAAAGGAGAGGTTAGTTAGTTGGGAGGTATAGTTTTATTTACTAAATTACTGAAATAAAACTGATGTGGTTTCACTAATGGAGGACTGTCCACTAAAAATAGGCATGAAGTCACAGTTTAAGAAAGAGCACTGATGTGACTTGAAGATATCTGCAAACATCAACACTGTTTCACTTCCTTTCTGCAAATTTATAAAAGATATTAATTTTCAATCATAGCCAGACTGTTAATTGGTTGAATGTAAGACAAACATTTACCTTCAAACAATTATAAACTTAAGATTCCAGGCATCATTTCTTTATGGCATCCTGGCCTGCATCAAGAACAGTGTGGCCAGCAGGAGCAGCTGTACTCTGCGTTGGTGAGGCCACACCTTGAGTATTGTGTTCAGCTCTGGGCCCCTCAGTTCAGGAAGAATATTGNAAGGCTGTTTTTTAAAATCATGTATGAAATTATTCCAAAAATCTATGACACTCTGGGTGGTCATTTGCATTCACAATCGTTAAAGAAAACTCAAATTTTGTAGCTTTTCACTATTGATTAAATGTTATATAATACTAACCTGATGAAACTAAGGAACTTTGAGATGAACATTAACAGATCAAAGGTATTGGCAACCTCCTTTAGCAGAAGGGGGTGGGGGGGGAAACCCTCATGATTCTGCTAGAACTGAAACTTTTTCTTCAGTTGAAACAATTCTTCAGACTACACCGCCTTTTGTGCCAAAAACAGAGTTCAGGAAAAATTGCTAGTGGCATTTTATTGTCAAGGTAATTGGTCCATATTGTTTACAGAATATTTATCAATATTCTCATTGTATAGTGTACCATCATAAGAGAGTGAATAGAAAGTACAATATACATTGCTAGCAATTTTGAAGGGGGTTGCTTGTACTAAGTAAGTAACAGTCTATTGCACAGCAGCAAAAATAAATGTAATTTATCAAAATCCTCACCTACACTTAGAAGACTTCATAACTATAAGAAAAAAACACAGTATCCAGACCTGACTTATGCAGAGGTCCAGCTGTGATGACAAAGCTATTTGTTCATCACCCCCACTTTGCAGAAGCTACATCAATAGTAGCTGCTTTTCACCGGGGTACATGCATCTGCATGTGGGGCCTTGAACATCTTGGATGGGGCTTCACATCCTCATTCAACTTGGGCATGCTGACAGAGCTTAGTGTTTGAAACAGTCTAAGACACCTGAAGTATGAGGCAAATAAAACCAAAGCTTGACTATTACTATGATAAATAGCACAAATCTGCAGTGATGGATAGCACAGTATCCGAAAGCCAAGGTAGTTTCATGTTTTAAATGTTGGGTATTGCACAGAGAAAAGGCACTCTCAACACTCTATGAACAGCTTAAACACTTCAGCCCACATTAGCTTGGGATTGGCACACATGAGCAACAAGCTTAATTTCCATGGGCTGAGCCAGCCAGAAAGGGCTCAGAATTTCAAATGAGGAGCAGTGCTGTCTCTCCAGGGTGCTGTGTGCTGAACATGTCAGCCTCTCACTCACTTCATATAGAAAAGTCGTACAAAAAAAGTAATACCTTTAAAAGACATACACAACTATTGTCTCAAACATCAAAAGAGAGCACACAAAATACTTATTTTATTAAAGAGAGGATCTTCCTTAAATAAAATGCTATCCATTTCCCAGCTTGTCATACACAACTGCTAGAGGAAGGAAGCATTTCTGACTCTAGATATTCAAGCAGAATTAAGCCAATCCAATAATACATCTACCTATATGCGTATAAAAGAAATCAAGAGCTATTCTCTTCTGTTGCAATAACTCTAAAGAAGGGACACTGGGATGGAACTTTGAAGTCTGTGGCAAAACTTTGTTTCATATTGTGTAGATTTAAAAAGGCTGAGCATGCACTTTTTTCTATCATAGATCAATTGCCTGATTTTAATAAGAGCTAAATGCCTGCAGCTTTTATACAAGTGAAGACTGTGAAGGCTGAATTTTTCCATAAAAAATTAGGCTAAATTCCTCTTTCTGAAAGTCTTTGTCAGTCGCTGTGTAATTTTCAAAACAGCAGCAACATATCTAGAATAAAAAAAAAATAAGCTAAAACATTACCCATTTTTATGAAGTCTCATTCATTTACTCATTGCTCTTTAAGTACATAAAAGATTACACAAAACCAGAAATTACCCAATGGATCCACTTCTTGCTTATATAGCTCCTTAGCACAAGTAGGGAAGAAATAAATTGAGGGTCTGTGACCATGCCAACTTTCCCAATTTCCATGACTTCCAAAAAACAGAAAATCCTTCCCTTCAAAATGTTAATTTCAGACCCTTCCAACCTTCAACATTATGTAAATGTAGATTTTCTCCAGAGTTAGCAACGGCTATGGGTTCTTACCAGGATATTTGAAAACTCTTCTATTTTTCTTTTTAATCATAACATCTGAAAGTAAAATATGGTTCTTTTTTTTTTCCTCTATGAGAAATAGATAATTAAAAAATCCCTACACTTATGAAAAAAAAAAATTATAATGAAAATGCATAAAGAAAATGTATTTGCTGAGTTTGAAAAAAAGAATTAGAGTCTGTAAGTAGATTCAAGTAGGGAGTCTTTCATTATTACCCTAGATAATTTTCAAATATTGAGACCTATTTCAAATAAGCCTTCTTGTCCAATGATTTCATCACTTTTTTTGAAAAACTGCAGGTAAGGTAAGATCTGTTTTATAGAAAAAAGTATACAGTATACAGGTATTTATAGAGGCTGCCCTCCTAGGATAGCTGAAATCTCAGAAACCCTCAGAAAAGAGAAGAGAAACAAAAAAATAATGAAAATGAAAGTTTTTATCATTTTGGCTGCATTGATTGTGAAAAAATAGAAGACAGCAAAGACAAGAAAGGTATATCAAAGGGGCTAAAAAAATAAGCCATCAAAGTTGGACACATTCAGAGTAAGTCTTAAGCTTGTACTTTGAACAGAGAAGGTAATTAATGGTCTTGAGAACTTACCGAATAGCCTGGCTGAGCATCTGTTCTTAAGCGCTGGACACTCAGGTGACTTCTTTTTCCTATGATCTGCTCTGACTCAACAAATAGCTATGGTTTTCATTCAAAAAGTTGAGATCTGGCCTTCAGGAAGCCAGATCAGATGATCAGAAGAGTCTTAAAACAGCCCATTGCATGTGAACCTGTGACAATAGTGGCCTGTATAACTGAAAGGAATTCAACTTCAGAATGGAACAGAGTATAGGAGTACAAGTTTCCAAAGTCTTGGATACAGCTAGGTAACCATCCAAAGGTGAAATTTAAGTCCTCCTCATTTAGGGAAACATGTTAAGCATATGTTACATTTCAAGCATGCATGAGTTTTAAGTATCATGATTAAATATGCCTCTTAGTGTTGTCTTCAAGAGGGATTTTTTCCTAAAATGGGATCTGTAGTGATAAAGTTAACATTTAGGAACAGTGTTCTTTCATTAGACTACACTGGGGAGGAATATGCTTCGGTACTAATCTTTCACTATGTAATAGCAGTTCTTCTGGCTTTACCTTCTCAGAGAAACACCTATACTTCAGGAATAGTTCAAGCGTCAAGTCAGGCTCCAAAAGCCTTCTTGACACCTAATCTCCTACCTATACCTCAAACTTGATTTTGAAATAAAGATTCATTTTCATAAATAAAGATACTTAAAAATAAATATTTAAGTGCGATTAGAGGAAAATACTAAAGGATGTCCAGGAGTCGGCTGTGCATTGGGCCAAGGAAGAGTCCTGCAGAGAAAATTTTCATCTCAAGGGAATAAATCTGTTTGCAGAGCTGATTCCATCACTGCTGCAGCTCTCACACTACAGCAGGAGTCACTTGAGCACATGCCTGGGCCTTGCTCAGCTTATCAGAGCTTCACCACATTGTGGGATGAGCTACAGTAAAATCAGAAGCCTAGTTGTCTCTTTGTTATCATCCTAGAAAATACACCTAGGTTGAATAAGTGTGCAGCAATTGAGAATCTTCTGTCTTGTAATTATGTCATCATATTACCTCTTCATAGCAATAGTGGAAAAATACTGGATGACTAAGTAGCTGTTTTGGAGAAATGCTAGACAGTTTAGAAAAAATAGCTACCAGGGGGCTTTACCTTATAAAACAAGTAAGACTTTTACAAACAAGACTGGAAGATCTGATTTGTGTGCATTTTAAACAAAAACTACGGGCCTGTCTTTATTCTCATATCAGTGAAAATGAATGAAATTTCTTGGTTTCAGTGGACTTACTGAAGTCACCAAACCTCATAGCTACTGAGAAATTGGAGAAGTAATTGAAAACTTAATGCAACCAAGGTCTATCATCAACAGGTGTAAATTGACTTACTTTTGGTTACTGCAACAATAGTGGCAAAAAAAGCTGAGGTGTAACAAAGATATCAACAAATACAATCAAGAAATAAAATCAAGTCTATACAAAGGTTGGGGTTTTCTTCTATATTTTTAAAGGGAGAATGTAACTATAAGACAGAAGCTATTACAACAGAGAACTGAGTGCACAAATATTAAAGTAAAATGTACTGTCTGCATGCAATAGAAAACTGGTAAGAAAGGTCCACATCTCACTTCACGCTGGTTTTCATGGCACTGCTGACTGCCATATTGTTGCTATGCTTAGCAGTATTGCAAAAGCAGGGCCATTAAAACCAACATGGACACCTTGAAGTAGCTACTTTTGTGCAAGTGAAACAGATGAGAGGGAAAAGCACGCAGAGTTTCTTCCTAGTTCACCCTTAGAAAAATCAACTGTATAGGGAAATTTGTCCTGCCTCCTGCTGACAGCACCACAAAGGTCAAATAAAGCATCTCCCAGCAAGCTGGGAGAGACAGAAGTCCAACTCTCTGTACTGGATACCAGCTGCTACCCACGCTTTGTATCTAATAGTGTTCTTCCAGCAAGGAGTGCAGCCACCTGCCCATCCCCAGTTCCCCCACAGGCCTTAGGAGTGATGTTGTAGCCTCACAGTTGCCATAGACTGTACATTAGTAGGCAGGCTTCCTAGACCAAGCATCAACTGCACCTCCACATTTGTCCTGCTCTTCGTTTATCCGCAGTAGTGGCTTAGGATTTCTAGAAATAAAGAGGAAAACAGGAAAGACAACACTTAAATTTATGTGCTGTCATGATACTTGTGGTGCCACATGAAAAGCAGACTTTTTTCAGCATTGTAGAATTGCATTTACAATTCATTGTCCTGGCAATGTTGTCCACAAATCGCAGCAGGTGGCAGCCAGTAATATCTAGCACATTGAGATGAGAGTATTTCCCCAAATGTCTTTGACTTTCCAAAGCTACTGGCAGACTGTTATTTAGAAGAACATGCAAGTGGGCTAATCCACTTAGGTAAAACATTTGTTTATAGGCACAGGGTCAGTTCGGTGAATAATCAGCATGAAATGCTGTGCTCACCAGAATTTAATATTGTATTCTAGAAATAGTTAATATTAACATGAGTGGGCAAGGGGAACAGTAGATAAAATATTCTCTCATCTGTAATAGCCTCCTAGTGCATACTATTTCAGGTTTTTTTCCTTAGAACAGAAAGATTTAGGTCAGAAAATATTGCTCATGGGAAACAACTAGTTCATTTACAAATCCTCCTTGGAATGCACACACTCTTGGCAGGTTAACATTTGCCTAAAGGGGTCTCTGATGAGAAGAAAAAAGGAGTTTGGTTTCCATCACAGTCAGTCCATTAGCTTTAGCCTAGATGAACACACACTCAGCATTCAGAGGCATCAAAAAAAGAAGTATCCCCTCAAAACAGTAAAGAAAATGAAGGCAGGGTGGGAAAAGAATGCTGGTAGTATTTTGGTAAACACACAAACAAACATAGCATAAAAAAATAAACATGTAAGAAATCGCTTTGATTTTGGTTTGTGGTGGATTTTTAAATGATGTATTAGCACCTACTTTAATTACCTGCCTGGTATGGCAAATACAAGGATTCAACCTCAAAGGAAGCAGCTGCTCTTTCAAGAACTTTACCTTCTTGCTCCCTCTAGTGTTCCAAGAAATCATACACAATTTTCCCTAGTCTTAACCAGAATGTTTTCCTCATTATGTCCTTTCCCATCTCGTCCAACCAAACCGACTTGATAAGAAAGGACTGAGACTAACTTTATAATGGAAATAATTTGAAATTTAAACCTTCACCTGATGTGCCACTAAGTAGTCCAAATTGTAAGGCCCTTTACATTACTCAAAATAGTATGTCTTACCTTTAGCAGGCAAGGCAATATTTGTACTTGAGAAATTAAGTACAAATATATGCATTAGTATATATTACTACAGTTGCTTTTAAACACACATACTTTAATCAGATGTTGGTATCATAGACTCAAGTTATGAACATCAATTAATCTTTCCTATAACCAAAGACAAAATGTGTCTGCATGTTATAGTTAGTTCCTTGTCTGCATGATGGTGCAAATACATAAAAATGGTGACTATCAGCTTCAAGAACACAAGCTTCTAATCTTAAAGGAAAAGCAAACCTCCACTAGCTGTCATTGTTAACACTTTGAGCCTGCTATACATGGTGGTATTCCTGAATAATGAATACCTGAACTCCTTGATTATGTATGAGAAGTGGTACTGCTACACTTGCACAGGGTAGCAACCAGGATATTCATATTATTCCCCAAACACCACTGCTATTACATTTTAAAGGTTTATCTTTACTTTTACAAAGAAAAGTTGCAAAGCTCACACCTAAAACATGAACACAGAATGACACATTGGCTGCCTGTAACTCCAATCTACCCAAAACCAATGCTGCTCCCAGGCACCTCAGTGGAACAAGTTATAGTCTAAACTGTCAAGCTATCAAGACAAGAGTGTGTTAATTAGCTTCCTGATGAGTAGAAGTACTTACAGTATAAGCATCTGCAGAATTTACTGTGGAAAACATTATTCTGTGATCAAAACATGAGCAGAGCCTAGAAAAATAGTGCTTGTAGTTTTTCCAGTCTGACTTCCGCCATCAGCAAACTGGAACTATCCCCATGGCAATAAAATGTAAAGGGACCAAATCTTCTGCTGCTGCATCAGCAAAATCCTGCCATTACCTAAAGCAGAGGTGAGGAAGAGCAGCACCCCTGTTTCTTGTAGCTTTTGGAGACATTTTTAAGAGCTATTTTTGCTATATAGAGGAACATCTTGGAACAGAAAGATATCAAGTAAAGCCTTTTCTTCTTTTTTCTATATTTACAAATTACTGTGGCGAGCTTGTCACAGACAATTCTGATCTTAATATATAAATATTATTTCAAGTACCTGTATCTAATCAAATGTCATATTCTTTAATGATACATCAAGAAGGTGATATTTTTTACTTGTGTACTTCAATTTAAGTTCCATTTCCTTCACCATGACATGTGACTAAGTCTTGGAAGGCAGATTTAAGGCAATTTCTGCATAGAAAAAGACCCCTAAGATAACAAAGTATACCAGAGAAAGTTTTAGCTTCATGCCTAAAACTCAATCACTGATACAGTGATAGATCCTTTTGATACATAGATATACCATTTGAGAAATCAACTGAAAACATTTTAAAGGATCTACATAATGTTGTCTTAATAAACAGGGTCATATTCCCTTCTTTAGAATTAATTCAATGTGAATCAAGAAAATGACTCATCCTTATTTCCTCCCAGTCTTTAATGTTTTTGGCTGCTCATAGTTTGATTTCACATCAAAGCAAGATAAAAGTGAATTAATGATTCTTCTAATCTGTTATTCATATCTGACTAAAATATATTTCCTTTTACCTGCTGCATAATATCTCACATATTTTGTTCCATTGTGTTTTGGTGAGAAAATGGAATACAATATGTCTGAGGAAAATGAAGCCTTACTTCAATTTAGTAAATAATTTCTATGCACATATCTCTCCCCACCCAGGAAAAAATTAAAAAAAAAAAAAAAAAAGGAAGGAGGAATAACAAGGGGAAAAAAAACAACAAAAAAAAAACCAAAATACAAAACCAGAAGATTGGCTTGAATTTTATTGATTGCTTACCAACAATTATTTGTTATTCTTTGGAAAAGACAACCTACAATGTTTCTGAGTACATAAATTTCAATTACTGCAGAACAGATGACCCTGAAAAAGAACATATTACAATATATGGAAAGTCCATGTAAGGACTGTTCTTTTCCCTGAACCAAATCATAGGGAAAAAGCACTGTTATATCCTGAACAGTCACAGTCCTGTCTTTGCACTGCTGATAGCTGACATAAATGCTTTCTGCTGAAAGAAGCTGCATGAATGAACAGGTCCTTGGTTTCTTCATGCTCACTGGTATACTGACACTGTTTTCGGACATTTCTCTATTTTACACCTACTATAGTGGCTCTTCAAGGCAGGTATTGTACTTTTGAGATGGCTCTTGACATCAGACTTTGCCTCCATAATATTATTAAGACTTGGACTGCTACACTCCCTCTGGACTTCATTAAAGCCAAGGGACTATATACAAGTATACTGTTTGCTTTTATGTCACTCTGTATTACTTTGATCTAAAGCAGTGTCATAACTATTTCATATGCTGCTTAGCAAGAGACAGAAACTGCAGCAACTGGCATCACCTGCAGCATTTTGTAGATTTTTACATTTCCCATTCAGTTCAGAAGGAAAGGACTGACCTGAGGACACCAGTCATACTAGTAATTTTGGCCCCACCTATTCTGGCCTTGGAGGATTCAAACCTTGAAGAGAAGAAACTAATTCTATAATAGGCTTCCCAACTCTGTTCAGACCAGCTGCAAAAGCCCTAAAACATGTCCATAATTTCCGAGGCACTTTTTTCTGTTTAGGTTTTTGATTGTGTCAATAGGGATCTTTCTGTGAGACACGGACATTTTTCACCACTTCAATAGTCACATGAGGAAAAGCTAGTAGTCAAACTGACATTTTTCCCCAGCCCATGAGATCCACTAAAACTATAATTTGTAGAACTATCAAAGAAAATTAGTTGCCAAAAGTCCTCCATAACTTTCTGCAGTTACTGAAGAAGCATGTTCAAAACTTAACACTTCGATCTATCTGATGAAGCACACAGGCACACAAGAGTGATAGAACAAAACTGATTCTGACTCTTATCCTTGAATCTTGACTGTTGGCTCAAATACTCAAAATTTGCTTTCTTTGAATGTTATCTAATATTTGTAAATAGTTGCTGCTCTCATGAACACAGCTACTAGGAAATATTCTCTAACAAATGGACCTCCACACATATTTATTCAAAATAGTGCAGAAGCATCAGTTTTTTCTTTCAGGTCTTCCCAAGCAAGGTGTTTTCCACCTGATGCCTACTGATGCACCCTCTCATGGAAGACACTAACTAAGAGCAAGCATTGCCAGTATCTTTGAGTTCTCTAAAAGTAGGAAATTTAGAGAAATTGCTCCGATGATTTAGCAGAGGTAAAATAGAGTACTGATCTACATAAAAAAAAAAATCCATCTCTTCAATATTCCCTACAAAGACGATTTAGGGGAAGATTTTCATATCCAAGGTCTGGCAACCAGTATAGCCAGCAAAAGGCAAAGCAGCTATCAAGGGAAACAGTTCCTTCAGATGCTGAGGCTTTTTCAGCTGTGGTGTAATTAAAGACCTGTATAAGACATAGTACTAAAACAAAACATGAAGTGAGCTGCAGCTTGACAGCAGTGGGCTAAAAGCCAAAGACTAAAAACACTGCTTTATAAATGACTACTAAAAGAAGAATGCTCTTGAGCAAAGTCATTGCAAATGCAACCTTGCTGCAAACAAAATCTCAACTTTCCTGAAAATCTTGTGACAGCTTCTCTGCTACACATGTACGTGTAGTTTTAGGTATCTATACGGATGCAGGGCTCATATCAAGAAGCTTTACAATTCTTCCTATAGTTTGTGTTCTGAAGAGGTTAAAAAGAGAGCTCTTTCCATTTTCTAGAGACATGTGCTGTTCAGGCACAGAGTAACATTAGATATCTACACTCAGGCTCCAATGCTGAGTTCAAACAAGCAGCAGATGCTTGGTACTCCCGCTGTTCTCATCTGAAGGTGTTACACACAGAAGCCAAAGAAAGGAGAAAGTACACAGAGGATGGGAAATATCCAAGATCAGTCCAGCTTGGATATCAGTCAACTAAGTAAGTTCAAAGCCATGGTACGCTCATTCTTTGCCCTCTTTAACTTTTCTTTTCCAACACCCTTGTTGAGAATCTACCTGAGAGAACCCATGTTTTATTGTTTTCATGTAGCTAATTCAGTGAATTGTAATTGCAAATGAATAACTGAGAGCTTGTTAGTGTTAGGAGAAATTGAATGTCACTGCTCTTTTGCCCTGTATTCCTTTCCTTTACATTTTTTTGTATAATAAAATTTTAGCCTCTAGTCAGCTTTTAATAATAGCTGCGTAGTCAGTTCTTTCCTAAACACCGAATCACATTTCTTTATCCTCCTAAAGCCAAAAGTCACCTCCCTGCCTTCTTATCTGCAGCCAAGATTTCATTAGGAAATTAATTTAAGATTGAGAAAACATGCTGTGTAACATGTAAAAAATTGTACATATTAAATTTAACCTAATTATGAACAAAGCATATACATGGGAATAAATTCAATTAATGATCACATGAGCAGGATTCAGAGAACAGGCTGTGAGGGAAGCAAGTAGAAAATGACATCATTTTATGTGAACAGAAAAATCATGGACTCATAAATGGTTTGGGTTGGAAGGGACCTTTAAACTTCAAACAGTCCAATCCCCCTGCAGGGGGGCATCTTTCACTGCACCAGGTTGCTCAAAACCCTGTCCAAGCTGTCCTTGAACACTTCAAGGGAAGGGGCATCCACAGCTTCCTGGGGCAAACTGTTCCAGTGCCTCACCATCCTCACAGTGAACTTCTTCCTTATATATAATATAAATCTACCCTCTTTCAGTTTAAAGCCATGGTTTGTCCTATCACGATAGGTCTTTAAAAAATTCCATCTCTAGCTTCCTTGTAGCCTGCCCCTCCCAAGTACTGGAAAGCCACTATAAGGTCTCCCTGGAGCCTTCTTTTCTCCAGGTTGAACAACCCCAGCTCTCTCAGCCTGTCCTCATTGGACAGGCAAAGATGATCATCTTCACGGCCCTCCTCTGGGACCATGCTCAAGCAGGTCCATGACTTTCATACACTGGTGGCCCCAAATCTAAACACGGTACTCCAGGTGGGATCTCACAAGAGCTGAGTAGAGGGCAAGGATCACCACCCACAACCTACTGGCCACGCTTCTTTTGATGTGTCCCAGGGTGTGATTGGCTTTCTGGGCNGACAGGCAAAGATGATCATCTTCACGGCCCTCCTCTGGGACCATGCTCAAGCAGGTCCATGACTTTCATACACTGGTGGCCCCAAATCTAAACACGGTACTCCAGGTGGGATCTCACAAGAGCTGAGTAGAGGGCAAGGATCACCACCCACAACCTACTGGCCACGCTTCTTTTGATGTGTCCCAGGGTGTGATTGGCTTTCTGGGCATCAAGTGCACGTTGCTGGGTCACATTGATCTTCTCAACTAAAACACCCAAGTCCTCTGCAGGGCTGCTACCAAACCACTCATAATTTCTTATTTTTTACTCTGATTTGATTGGTAATACATTAAATTAATTTCTCCAGGTTGAGTCTGTTTCACTCATAATAGTAACTGGTGAATGATCTCTCCCTGTCCTTACCTCAATCTACAAGCTTTTCGTTATGTTTTGTCTCCCCTGTTCAGCTGAAGAGTGAAGTTATAGAGCAGCTTTGGTGGGTACCTGGCATCCAGCCATGGTCAAGCCACCACACTGAAGTAGTCTAATTCCCACAGAAGGCCACGTCCTGATTCTCTGTTGCTTCACACTTCGCAGTAATGCAAAATTCTGCCATACTGATGACTCAGTATTTCAGAAAGTATTTCCCATACTTCCTGTTGGGCAACGTGATGTTAAAAACCAAAGACCTTAGAAATGAGTGGGATTATAGATGATCAACACAATGACAGGTAAGTTATAGATAGTGAGCAACCCTCCAAATGGGAAATAAACTTGACCTGGCAGTGTTCATAGACATTAACAAGGAAATTATGTCAGGTTTCTTTTCCACTGGCATTAAAGGTGTTCTTTGACATCTTCACAGAATCACAGAATGTTAGGAGTTGGAAAGAACCTTGAAAGATCATCTAGTCCAACTGCCCTTCCAGAGCAGGATCACCCAGATTAGGTCACACAGGAATGCATCCAGGTGGAAAAGTCTTATCCTTCCCTCCCCAAAATATTTTACATGACCTATCTTTCATTTATCTGGCTCCAAGACAGACAAAAGCATTGCCAGGCTATCTCCAAGGTTTCTCCACTTCAGTCATGCAACAATACCAATTCTGTTTCAGAAAATCAGTGCAAGTAAGCTAGTCAGTGACGTCAAGATTAGAGGCAGCCTGGACTGCAGTGATCACACACTGGTGGAGTTTTCAGTACTGAGAGATTTAAGTCAGGTGAGGAATTGTATCAGAACTCTGAATTTTAGGAAAACAAACTTCCACTTCAAGGAGTTAGTCAGCAGAACCCCCTGCGAAACAGCCCTCATGGGCAAGGGATAAGAACAGAGCTGGCGGATCTTTTAAGGACACTTTCCACAAACCACAAGAGCTCTTGATCCCCGAGTGTAAGAAATAATGCAAGGAAGGCACGAGACCAGCATGGCTAAGTCAAGACCTACTGATAAAATCAAAGGGCAAGAAGGAACTGCACAGAGAGTGGAAGCAGGGACAGCGATCCTGGGAAGGGTAGCCTTCTCCTCACACCTCCCAAGTCAATGGACTGAAAGATGGGGACCAGGTGGGCAAAGTCCCTTCACTGTAAGAGAAGATCAGGTTTGTGACCACCTGTGGAACCTGCACATACAGAAGTCTATGGGACCTTATGAGATACCCAGAGACCTGAGTGAATTGGCTGATATCAGAATCACAGAATTGTCACAGTTGGAAAAGAGCTCCAAGATCACCATGCCCAACCATTAACAACGTCAAAAAAGCCTACAAACAAAAACAAACTAACAAAAAAAACCCACCACACACACCCCAAAACCACAAAACAAACAAAAAAAACCCCACAACACCTCATGATCCCACTAGAGCATATCCTGAAGTGCCTCATCTATACATTTTCTGAATACCTCCAGGGATGGTGACTCCACCACCTCCATGGACAGCCCCTTCCAGCACCTGACTATTCTTTCAGTAAAGAAATTCTTCCTAATGTCTCACCTAAAACTCCCCTGGTGCAACTTCAGGCTATTTACTCTTGTCCTGACATTATTTACTTGAGAGAAGAGGCTGGCACCCACCTCACTACAACCTCCTTTCAGGTATCTGTAGAGAGCAATAAGGTCTCCCCTCAGCCTCCTTTTCGTCAGACTAAGTAGCCCCAGTTCCCTCATCTGAACCTCACAGGACTTGTTCTCCAGACCTTCACCAGCTTGGCTGTCATTCTCTAAACTTACTCCAGCAACTCATTGTCTTTCTCGTGGTGAGGGGCCCAAACTAGACATAGTATTCAAGGTGTGGCCTTGCCAGTGCCAAGTACAGGGGCACAGTCGCTTCCTTTCTCCTGCTGGCCACACTATTCCTGATGCAGGCCAGTATGCCATTGGCCTCCTTGGCCTCCTGGGCACACTGCTGGCTCATATTCAGCAAGGTCCTGCACCTAGGTAGGGTCAATCCTTGGTATCAGTATGGGCTGGGAGATGATGGGATCTAGAGCAGCCCTGTGAAAAAGGCCTTGGGGGTACTGGTGGATAAGAAGCTGAACATGAGCTGGCAGTGTGAGCTTACAGCCCAGAAGACCGGGTGTATCATGAGCTGCATCACAAGAAGCATGGCCAGCACACATTTTTTTTCACTCTATTCCCTCTTTCCTTTGCTTCACTCCTTTGTCCTCTCCTACTGTCTCTCTTTTTGTCTGGCTGCATATATTGGTTAGGCTTGAAAAGTTGCCCTATGAATAAGAATGTTTCATTTCCAAATCCACTGAGCTGCAGTCTTTCTCTATTTAGTCCTAAATACAGTGAAACCTCTCTTATGTGACCAATGGACTGAAAAAAATCCAGATACTCAGGTGAACTGGCTGTCTCTAAAGTCAGGAACAAGACTCCATCTGTGTTTTACCAATACCAAGAAAAAAAAAGTATTCTTTTCCTAATTTTGCCACTATACACCTTTGAAACTTCAGATAAGTGTTTTAGTCATTCTGTGCTTACCTTCTTGTTTCTTAAAACTGTTTTAACTATACAGAAACTTTTTTAAATCATGGACCGTTATGCCTTCAGGACATTAGATTACAGTCTTTATTGTCCAATCATACCTACCACAATTTGCTTGAAATAAGAATGTATTCTATAAAATGTCTCAAATCACCTTCTTCATCTGATCCAACCAACACTTGTTTCTTTGGCACAGTAGATATGAAAGAATAATACAAAATATAAGTCTGTAAGGCATTGTTAATGTATGGTTGTATTTTATCAGAAACTAGCTTTTGATTATTTTTATTTGTTTAACTGTGATACCTGAAACTCTTCTGTAAATATCTTTCTTCCCAATGAAGAGTTTATAAAGGGAAAAAGAGTTCAAGTTTTTTTTGGACTAGTCAAAGGAAAAAAACCCAGATGGATCAAAAGTCAAAACTTTTCATCTAGGTGATAGAAAGTCTTGTAACAATGTATATTGCTAACTAAACTTAGTATGCAATTGATATCAATTGTTTTTCATTCTTCATAATGTATATATATATAAGGCTTAAGATTACATCCCACTGGACATTACTCCTCTGCTCCTCCCATCCTACAATAATCACAAAGTTCTTGTGCGAGTTTGATCATTATTTAGCCTGGCATTGGGACACACCCAGCTTCAGATTCATGAACAATATCCCTTTGCAAATGAAATTTAACTGTGACAACACAGGTTTTGGAAATTTAAAGATGGAAATAGTTCTGCTTTTCTTACAATTAGCATAATTAATAGAAATGGCTTAAAACTAAGTCTATCATTTTAACAATAAGAAATATATAATCATGGATGCATTTATTCACATTTAGATTTCATGTAGGAGTCTACAGAGTACATAAACACAATAACTCACAACTTTGTAACACATTTCTGTGAATACTATTTTTAAAATTTACATTAAAACTTTTTTTTTATGTAGAATTATTGAAATTTTTCTGTTACCCAGTTGCTGAACATCTAGAAAATCTATTTCTAATTGCACAGCTTGCAAAGACTTGTATATATACGTCTGTCCATTAACTATGATTATCTATTTATCAAAAACATACAGTTAGTAAAAAAAGAGATAACTAATGTTGTCTCAATGACCAACATGTGAAAAAAACCCTCAGCTCTGGGTCAACACATTTCAGTGTGACTAGCTGGCCACTGACAAGTGCCACTTCCAATTCGTTAACTTTGGAAGGGAAAAAAAAAAAACAAACCCAACAAAATGACACTTCAAAGTGTTGTACATGACCTTGATTCTTACCTTTCATATACTGAGGATATTCTCATATCTAGATTCAACCTTTCTTGGATTCATGTATTAGTAACAGAATTATTCATAATAACAGACGTCTAAGAAAACAATTTCAGGTTCTTCTTATTAGACAATTATCATTAGCTACAAAGTACTAGATGACTAAAACTCGTCAGCTAGATCATTACATGCGCACTCCATTTGATTCAGATTAAATGTCACACACTCCACTCAAGTTCTCAGCTATAATTATTAAGTCTTAAGAACCAGCTCTGAATAAAATTAAAGAAAAACAAAACAAAACACAAACTTCAAGTTTTGTAGAATTTGAATCAAGTTCCAAAAGATTTGAGTATGAGGGGAGAGTTGAATTTTTCAGAAGGTCTGGTTATTGCAGACAGTAAGGTATATAGATCAGGAATTAAGTGGTGTCAAAATGATATATGAAATAAAGTTCGTGATTTCTCTATTTTAGCATGAGCTAGAAGAAAAAGTGTTTCTTATAATTCTTGAGTTATAAACATTACACTTCATTATAAACTAACATTATTGCCTCAATATGAGGGTGGAAAGAATCCTTATACCATAGCACATTAGAGGATTCTATTCTTTCTCTGTTGGGTACCACATATTTAGTTGCATCCCAAGACACTTCCTTAAATTAGTATGCACCAGCAGCCTAAGAAGCAGTAAAATTACTTATGTATGCTGTACTATACATGGAATACATTAAATGAACATGGAAATCTCACCTATTGATTTAGTCCTTTGCTTATATATCTTATGTTTCATAGAATCGTTGAATAGTAGGGGGTTTTAGAATCATAGAAGCATTAGGGTTGGAAATGACCTCTAGGATCATCAGGACCAACCTTCATCCTATCATCTATCTATCCATTAGACCATAGCCTCAAGTGCTGTGTCTACTTGTTTTTTTAAACAGCTCCAGGGATGATGACTCCACTACCTCTCTGGCCAGCCTGTTCCAGTGCCTAACCACTCTCTCAGTGAAGAATTTCTTCCTAATATCCAATCCAAACCTCCCCTGATGCAACTTCAGGCCATTTCCTCTCATTTCATCATTAGTAATTTGGGAGAAGAGACCAGCACCAGCCTTCCTACAACCTCTTTTTAGGTAGTTGTAGAGAGCAATAAGGTTTCCTCTCATTCTCCTCTTCTCTAGACTAAACAACCCCATTTCCCTCAGCCTCTCCTCATAAGGAATGCTTTCCAGATGCCTCACCCCTACTTTCAGGTTGGAAAGGACATCTGGAGATCATTGAGTCCAACCCCCCCCATCAACACAGGAACACATAGGGCAGGCCACACAGGAATAGATCCAGGTGGGTCTTTAAAGCCTCTAGAGGAGGAGACTCCACAACCTCTCTGGGCAGCCTGTTCCAGTGCTTCGTCACTCTCACAGTGGAGAAGTTTCTCCTCATGTTGAGATGGAACTTCCTGTGTTTCGCCTTGCTACCATTACCTCTCATCCTACCACAGGGCACAACTGAAAAGAGACTGGCCCCTTCTACTT
>VWZY01002499.1:124657-169408 GCA_013399075.1 Chloroceryle aenea
ATGGGAGACAGTATCAAAGGCTTTGCTGAAGTCCAGATAGACCACATCCACAACCTTCCCCTCATCTATCAGGTGGGTCACGTGATCGTAAAAGGAGATCAGGTTGACACTCACCCTTCAGATATATGCAAACATTAATAAAATCCCCTGTTAGTCTTCCCTTTTCCAGGCTAAACAGACCCAGGGCTCTCAGCCTTTCCTTGCAAGACAGATGTTCCAGTCCCTTAATCACCCTCTTAGCTCTCCATTGGACTCTGACTAGTATTTCCCCCTCCCTCTTGAACTGGAGAGGCCAGAATTGAACATAATACTCCAGATGTGGTCTCACTAGTGCAGAGTAGAGGGGGAGAATGTCTCTCGACCTGCTGGCCACACTCTTCTTTATGCAACGCAGGATACCATTGGCCTTCCTGGGCACAAGGGCACATTGCTGTTCCATGGATAACTTATCGTCCACCAGGACAACAAGGTCCCTGTCCATGGAGCAGCTTTCCAGTGGGTCGACTCCTAACCTGTACTGGTACGTGGTGGTGTTCCTCCCCAGGTGGAGGACTCTACTCTTATCCTTGTTGAATTTCATGGTTTGCCTTTGCCCAAGCTCTCCAGTCTGTTGAGATCTCGCTGGCTGGCAGCACAGCCTTTTGGTGTATCAGCCACTCCTCCCAGTTTAGTATCATCAGCAAAATTTCTGAGGGTACACTCCATCCCTTCAACCAGGTTATTGATAGAAGATGTTGAGTAACAGAACTCACCCCTGGGGAACACCATTACTTATAGGTTGCCAGCAGGATGCTGCACCACTGATCACAACCCTCTAAGCTCTATTTTTCAGCTAGTTCTCAACCAATCTCAACACCCACTTTTCCAACTCACACTTTCTGAGCTTAACCACGAGGACATTACGGGAGACAGTATCAAAAGACTTACTGAAGTCAAGGTAGACAACATCCACTGCTCTCCCTGAATCTACCCATTCAGTCACATGATCATAGAAGGCTATCAGATTAGTCAGACATGACTTCTCTTTAGTGAATCCATGTTGACTACTGTTGATAACCTTCTTTTCTTCCATGTGCTGAGAGATGATCTCTAGAATGAGATGCTCCATTACCTTTCCAGGGATGGAAGTGAGTCTGACTGCTCTGTAATTACCAGGGTCTTCCTTCTTGCCTTGTTTGAAGACTGGAGTGATGTTGGCTTTCCTCCAGTACTCAGACACCTCACCTGTTCTCCGTGTTCTTTCAAAAATGATGGAGAATGGCAGAGCAACAACATCAGTCAGCTCCCTCTGCTCTCATGGGTGCAGCCCATCAGGGCCTATGGATTTCTGTGTGTTCAATTAACACAAGTGATTTCTAACCCAATCCTCATTGACCAGTAGAGGGATTTCCTCCTTCCATCTTTTACTTTTACTCCCAGGGTCAGTGATTCCCATGGGCTGGTCTCAGTAGTGAAGAGTGAAGCAGAGAAAGCATTTGGTAACTCTGCCTTCTCTGCAGCCTCTGTCACCAGGTCTCCCACATCATTCAGCAGTGGGCCCACATTTTCCCTAGTCTTCCTTTTACTGTTGATGTATTTGAAGAAGCCCTTCTTGTTCTCCTTTACTTCTTTTGCCAGGGTTAATTCCAAGAGAGCCTCGGCCTTCCTGGTTACATCCCTACAAACCCTGACATTGTTCCTACAATTCTCCCAAGAGACCAGTCCCTTTTTCCACATTCTATGAACTTCATTCCTCCACTTCAGTCTTTTCAGCAGTTCCTTGCACATCTGTGCTGGTCTCCCGTGTCCTCCACTTGATTTTTGACTCAAGGAATGCACCTGTCTTGAGCTTGGAGGAAGTGATATTTTGAATATCAACCAGCTCTCTTGGCCCCCCTTACTTTTTAGAGTCTTAGCCCAAGGGATTCCTCCAAGTAGGTCTTTTAAGCATTTCAGAAAGGGGTTTGAGTGTATAGTTTTCATCCTTGAGGGGTGGAAGACCTTCTGGTTCTCAAAAAATCTTATCACGCTGTCCCACAAGTGCTGGTATGTGACACAGCCATGTCTAGCTAGTCTGGATATATCCCCCTCCCCTTTCATATCTAGTTTAAAGCCTTGTGAATCAGCCCTGCAATCTCTGTGCAAAGACTCTCTTCCCCCTTTGAGAAAGGGGTTTCCTATTAGATGTCAGCAACCCCAGTGCTGTATAGGTCATCCCATTGTCAAAAATTATTATGGTGACACCAGCTATGGAACCATGTATTAATAGCTTCTCCATTTGTATTGTGTGGGAAAGCAAATATGAACCTCAGTGATCTGATCTGCTTAAGCTAAAGACATAAAAGCACTTCTACAGTGTGGATGTCTCTGATTATGGCTTTTACAGAGCCATTGTGAAAGGAGCCAGATTTACTCCAACATGTATTCCCATATATTAATAGGCATGAGGGCACTTCTAGAACAATATTCATTGTGATAAAAAAAATAATAATAAAGAAAGATGGTTTGATTTGTTTCAGTGATCCATATCATTACTCAGCACGGAGAATTCTTAAATTGTTAAAAGTGTTAAAACATTCAGCAGTGCCTTGCCTGTTCATAGCAGTTGCTTTTTGTGGAAGAATAAGATAGCTGTGATTTCTGCTGCTTATCTTCATTGCATTTGCAGCATCAGCTTTATTTGTAAGGCAAATGCCTAACATGCAGCTCGGGAAGCATTTTCTTTTTAGTTGTTGTGGGTCTCAGGAAAGCTGTCTCACCTAGTCAGCTCAATCTCTGAAAGCAAGATCTTTGCACTGCTAGCTTTGATCTCCCTATTCTTTAGAAAGAAAAATTGAAAGTGCTGACATAAAAAGATTAAGTCATATTAAACTGAATCAAAGAAAGTGTCATCTTTACTACTTACTAGGAAAAGACCAGGAAAGCAATATTCTTACCTAAATTGGGTCTAAACTGATATAAGAGTGGAGCAGTTTCAGAAAGAGTCAGATTCAGCTCTCTAATTTATGAGATTTCAGACCCCAGTGATTCAAATTTCACAATGACAAACAAGCTCAAAAAGTGCCTAATTTCTCTGTTGGAAATCACATTACAATTCTTCCACTACTCTGAGGGAAATTTGTCATCTTTGTCATGATTGAACCAAACCAAGGAAACAAGTTATTTCAGAACAAAAGTCAAAATGATAATTCATGATTTTCACCACCATGATAATTACTACTGCCACCCCTCCACCTCCACTGAATTTGTGGTACTTTGATTTAAGGTTCAGTCCTACAGTTTATTTTTGCCCATCTCATTTTATAATTGGATGAAAATTAAATTAGGGATGAAACAATGTGCTTTACGGTTGGCAGAACCCCTTCAGTGAAATAGTCTCTAAAAGTATGAAAATCATCTCCTCAATCTCAGTGCTGAGCATTTAAAATACCCAGTTGATTTTCTAATTTTGATCTTCTATCTTAAAATTCAGGGTGAAGGGCACATTTTCATAGAGAAATTTCCAGCTAAAATAACATGAAGCTTTTCTAACAAATCTTTCACAAGAGAATCTATTGTTTAAAATCCTCAGCTGTTTTTGATTCAAAATCCAGATGTGTTAGAAGAGACATTTCTGTGTTATTTAGAAATTCAAGGATTCTTTCATCATTAATGTATAATCATAAATGACCTTTTCTGTTCAGGCTCCTTGTTTAGGAATGTATTCTAAATAAATTAATAAGTAAATACATCTTCAAAATACTTTTCTTGAAACTTCCATACTTCAGGAATGTAGCAAGTCAAGAAGAGAGAAAATAACCTCTGAGACAGAACCCTGCACACTGGAACTCAATTAGATTTTGACCTTCTCAGCCATAAAAGATTGGTAGACAAACATTGTTTGCTACTTGCTTGAATTAAATTTGGTCTCTTGAGATGCATATGAAGCAATTAAAAAACCTGAAAATAATGTTTACTAAATTTACTCTACCATCAATCTGAAGTAAACCTTATTTACTATATTCATCTATTAAACTAATATATTATTTCACATTTTAATCAGAAAAAAATGACATGTAATTAGTGTTACATAGCCAAACCTTGAAAAAGTTCCCCTATCTAAGCATTCAGCTAAGCTCTCATTTTTCAGTCTCACCACAGTGATTCTTGCATGCTTTATATGCTTTCCTTTGTCTAAACAAGCTGTAGCACTCTTTTATTAATTCAACTCCCTGGCACACTTCCTAAGCAGAGATAGACAGTCATCACAATTTCATACAAATGAGACCTTTTGGATCAACTGCCTTACACCCTGTTAAGTGGCACCATCTCCATTTCCAACTTCATCCTCTAAATTTCCTTGTGTACGTTTTTTTTTCTTTAAGGACTTGTGATGGTTCAAAGAGAGATAATAGTTTATAAAAACAACATAAGCCCCAAGGAAAGCCAAACAGTCACAATGTCATAAATTTACAGATCTACACATAAAAAAAGAAAAATATAACAACACAAAACCCTGTGCACATGTTCTTGCCATACATTCTCTTCTGTTGTTCCATCTGAGCAAGAGCTCCAGAAATGTTCCCCTGTTGAGTGGATTCAGACTATGACTCGAAAATGCCTGTCTGCACCTTGCACATTCAATTTCTTCTACCCTAAGATCCTGAAATTAGTCAGGACACTTTTCTGACAGTATACTCTCGTTTCTGTTCAAATTTCCTGCATCTGCCTTGTTCTTTCACCTCCATGACTTCTTTCACACTCTGTTTTGTGAGACTGACCTTTTATTGTTCTGACTTGTAACATTAAAAACTTTCCACTCTTAGCCTCACACAAAAAATAAAGATAACTGGTTTCACCTCAAACACGGCAATCCCATTGTGCCATGGCACTTCTACCAGGATGGTGATTGTTGAGCTTTAATAGCTCTTCAGTGCTTTGGATCTTGAGGAGCATGGCAGAGTTCTGATATTATGCAGCAGACAGTATATACCAAGACATTCTCATGATAAAGCAATTTCATAAACTCACTCTAATCCAAGTCTCTGAATGTTCACTTTTTTATTATTATTATTATTCCAGGATCTAATTTCACCTTTATAGAAATATGTAACATGAATTCTGACTTTAAAAAAGCATAGTGGTCCAAAACCAAACCAGCAGGTTCATTAAACAGTGTTCTGAGTCAGGTTACAAAGCCTAAAACACAGATATATATTTTTTAATCTTTCATCATCATGTAGCAGGGAATTAGAGCAGCAGCACTGCAAAACTGTCCATTTAAAACAATTTTTTTCCTTCTCAAAGTACACTTCCCCCTACCCTGCCTATCACAGAATTATATTGCAGCTATTCACTTCTAAATTACTAGTTCTACTGTTTCAACTATCAGACAACATTGTCCAAGTGTCATCTCCTACTTTTCATAGGAGCCCCAGGTGCTTATTTTGGAAGAGGCAGCAGTTTACTCCAAATTTTTTTTTTTTTTTTCTCTCGCCACAATACGCAGGGAGTTTATATTCATTAAATGTTCACTTCTTTTACGTATGTATAGGCTGAAGGATGTGGCATGGCCTTGTCTGAAGTATATAGCATCATGATATACATTTATTGAGAGTCTTACTGATCAATGTCTGAATGCTTTTCTTATTTTCCTTTAACATTCCTGTTAAACAGCATTTTGACAATATTTTTTGGGGGGAAAAAATTAAAAAGGAAAGAAAAAGATAAGGGAAACAGGTTATTAAAAAGATACTTGAGAATTCTTCCAGCAGAAACCTGCAGACATAAGGGAAAACTCATTGTCAGGCATGATTTATGAAATCTCACTAAATTTACTTAAGATTACTGTGAAGCAGAGTGGTATACTAATAAACTCTTTAACATAAAACCTTATGGAATATAGTGCATCCTTTATACAATAAAAAATTAGCTAGTCACAACACAGAACTGAATTAATCAGAAGTAAAAAGGCTTTCAATTTTTGCTATTAAGTAAAAATATTGGGTGATAGGCTTGCTATTGCTACCATTCAATGGGTTTTTCTTGCCTTGTCATGCAAAAATTGGAGAGTAAGTGTGCATGCAAGAAATTACTGTAGTTGAATGTAGAGCCACCCCCACAATAACAACTACTATACACCATGGCACTTCAGGACAGCACATTAAAAAAAAAAAAGAAAAGAAAAGAAAACTGCATTAATTAAGCTGTTTATAATATAAATTATCAGTCAAAAAGCATTAATTTTTGGTAGATTTTTGGTCTGCACCAAAAGTTTCTTATTTTACTGAGAATTGATAGTATCCCTTCTGGCCTACAAATGCAAACACACCTCTGCTTCTACAATATGTTAACTGTTAACAGCTGAAATTTAGTTGGATGTAAAGTCTGTGTACATATGCAGAAACGTACACGTGCATATATGGTGCCAAAGCTGTATCCTGAGCCTAGACTGGCAGGTGGTCATGAGGAGTAACAGGAGATTCTTGTGAAGAATGTGAGCCTCCTTGCTGTTCTGTAGCAAAGTTAATGAATACCTGTAAGACAGGAAAAAAGTAGGACTTTCAAAATAGTACTTGAACTGAAACTTTGCAGATAAAGCTGGTGATATTTTTACAGTTGTTTTCCCAAGCTTTTGTGACAAACAAATTAATAATTAATGTTTGAGGGAACCCCTTTAGAATGATGTTTTGTAAACTCTAGAAAGAATCCCTCTTCACCTCTGCAGATAACACAGCAGTTCATGAATTATAGAAATAATGGTAAAATGAGTGACTAAATTATATATGAAGATTGTATTTTATTGTTGCACAAGTTAGTGGGAAAAAAATATTTTAATTTGCTTTGAAATGACACAGCTAAGGAACCTGAACCTGATGCTTCTATCAATAACCACCAAAGATGAGGGTCCAGATATTTCGAGGTGTAAGTATACTTGTGAATGTTCCAGAGTGATGATTCAGCAACTAATATGTATCTTTTTGACTTATTCCTTTTAAAAAACATACTTTACTACAAAAAGGCTCATTTGCTTTTTAATCACAAAACTATTTGACAGCAAGGGATGTAGAAGGAAGGATGTCTATTCTTGATTCAAATGATCGTATTCATATGCAAACTTAGGATCATTATAAGGCTGTTTGTTATTCAGAACTATTTTCCTGTTTAAAATTGACACTCAGTCAGGGAGAGGAAACAATGGTAGGTGACTGAGGTGATGAATCACCATGAATAATAGAGAGGAAGTAAGCTTGAGTGAGCAATGTCTGAACAATCAACAGGCTGAAATTACCTTATATTTAGCCATTCAATGAAGAGAGAATTTACAGGCAGTTAATAGATCAGTACATATCAGAATACTTTATTAATGATTTGAACGTGGGAAAAATAAATCATCTCACACCATCTATCATACAAAAGGAATATTTTGACTAGATGTGACTCTCAGTTTGTAGACTCACTGCAGAAGCAAACTCTAAAAGGAAAATGTCCTGAAAATCTAAGGGTTACTTTAATTTACAGAGACTGCTTCAGCCTTTTCAAGGACATTGGTAAGATCCCAAGTTTTTGACTGGGGAGGACTGTGAAGGACTGTGCACAGTACAAATTTGTAGCTTACTGTGCTCACCTGCAGTGTAAAAGAAGTAGGGTTATTAAAATTACTGTGTAGACCTGACATGGCCTGGAACTGCTGGTTTATCACATACATATGGGTAATCCAGTAAATAAGATAGTATTGTACTGCATCAATAATTATAATACACAGCATAATTACACACACACAAAAACAACAAACCCAAACCAAGACCAAACCAACCAAACAAAAAAGAACAAGGTAAAAAGAAAAGGAAAAGAAATACCTGTTCTAATGTGGTTTGGCTAATAGAGTAGTGTTTGATTTGGAGAAAAGCTTTCTGATTTTCTAGGACTCTGAAGAGCTCTGCTAAACACCCCTGACTTCGTGGTATGTGGTACTCCATCAGGTTAAGATGCTGTCCCTTAAAAGAAGCAAAAAATATAAAACCAAATAAAAATTAATACATATTATGAGGACTTTACACTTGCTTATAACCCAGTCTAGCTTCAATAAGCTCATTGCAGACCAACATGGAAAATAGGAGCTTTTAAACAAGAATACTTTTTTATTACACTGGTAGCACAAAAAATCATACTCGGAGCACATATTTTGTGAGTGGTCTGAGGTGATATTTTGTTAATATCGTAAAAGATATATAAATATAGGACAATTTTATGCTATAGGTTTTTAATGTAATAGACTAGTGCCATTACAAAGATGTCTGGGAAAAGGCTGAGTGAACACACACATGCTTATAAACATGTACACAAACAGGTTCATATATAAGGTAGTTATGTGTTTTTAAGAATATAATCATGTAAACTATAAAGTTAAAAAACAAAACAAAACAAAAACAAAAACACAAACAAACAACCAAACAAAACACCAACAAAATTATTAAAAGCCTTTGAGATTTTTTTCTTATAATGTACTATAGGTCTTTTGCAAGGCTTTGTATCAAATAGAATCTCAGTAAGGACTAAGACTTTTCTCTGGACTTTGTCAGAAAGCAATAAAAGCAAATGCTCTCAGTGACTACACTGCTCTCTGACTTCAGGTGAACACAAAGGCAAGTTCAACCTCATCAACAATAAAAGCAAAAGGAAATTTTCACTCAGAGAAAGGGCCTGTTCATTTACATTGTCAATGAATGCTTGGAGTTGATTTAATCAACATTAAAAGTCAGAGTTTTAAGCATTGCATTTCCTATTAAGGAAATAAAAATGGGTGCTCGTACTTACTTCTTCCAAAAAGATCAATATATCCAAACATGTATATATGGTTCTTAGCAGCCCATAAGTAATCCTGCCATAGAAAAAAAAAAAATCAAAATACTATGTTAAGGAGTTTTAGTTGTACCTTAAACTGTGTTCCAGGAAAATGCAGTTGTAGACAGTCCAAAATCATTCTTTGATAGCTTCTTTCCTCACTAAGCCAAACCTTGACTGAATAGCCATCTCCAAACCTGGAAATGATATGCAGAAACATAAATCCATTTGTGCACACTCTGAAGACAGGAAGAACATTTGCTTCAATTGATTTTCCTATGATTATGTCAAAGAGTATTGTGAATGCCTTCTGTATCATCACTGTGACTTTAATATTATGCTGGTGAACAATAAATTTTCAATAAAAGTTGTTAAATTAAAGATAACAAACAGAAACAAAAAAGTGTGCTATGCTTATGTTTTATTTACTACAGTATGTTTTACTAACCAATGCACACAAACTTACGCTAATTAACTATACTTTAATGGCTATATTGTTTTGAATCATTAGCAAAAAGCTATGAACATTACCAACCAGAAATACAAAAGAAGAAAAAAAAAAATCAACCTTTAATATTTATAATGAGACAAATGGGCATGTAGCACTATTTTTTTTTTTATCTTTTAACAAAGCTGCACATTCATACACGTGTTTCAGCACGGTGAGTACAACTGTGTTTTACAGATACGCAAAGGCAAATATAGGGGTATTTAGAGAGGTAGAAAAGCTAATGCATTTTCTTTAGCTCTATGGTCAAAATGTCTCAGAATAATTTAAGAAATGATTTTTTTTTTTCACATGTATGTTGAGAAAAGTTAAGTACAATCAATCTAACACCACATTATTTTTTATATTTACTCACTGCTAATATTTAGTTGAGGAAGTTGCAATAAACCCATAAACACTAAAATGGCAATCATATTCTTATACTCATTGCTTAAGCAATGGAAGTTATGCTGCACCAGTTCCCAGGGCAAAGTGCAAGGGCTGAGCTCAGCAGAGAGATGGGGTGACATCAGGCTGCTGCTGAATCCCTCCCCGCCCAGCTCTCCTTTACAGCTTCTCATTTTCCCTTTGGGTTAATTGCTAGGGAAAAAGAGAGGAGCAAGAGCCAAGTCAGAAAAGCTTTCATCTGCTGCTACTGTTCCCTGAGCAATAGAAAGGCTGAGCTGGAAGAGGGACATGGAGTTTGGACTGCGCTGCCCCTGTCCCTACAGAAACTCAGCACTTCCTCCATCTTCCCACTAACCACCATTCCTACATCCTTCACTTAAGCATTACTTCTTTTTCTTCGTACTCCAGCTCCATAGTTACTCATCACCAAATCCTTTACTCCAGTTCTTCTGTTTCTATTGACTATAATTTGTATTACACACTCACACCAATATTCTCCTCTTCCAATGTCTTTCCAGAGTAAAACTTGTGATTCAGGGTAGGAGCTGCACTGTTTGGATCTGACAGGTGTGAAGCATGTTTTCATGTGAGCAAAGCAATTTATATCACAGTACACTCTGTGATGCTGCCCTTTCCAATTATAGAAAAAAAATGTCTACAGAATATCAAAGTGTAATGAAAATTAGAAAGGACTATTCTGAGACATTTGACCAGTTTAGCCACATAGTTAACTTGAGCAACTCTCAGCAAAATACTTCACATGAAGCATCACATGTTCCTCACCTATAATACCTGCATAGCAATGTATGGGCTTTAACTTTTATTTTGTGTTGGATTAGAAGCTTGGCTGATATAAAGTGTCATTGATTTCAGAGTAGGTCAAGTTTCCACAAGGAAAAATTCTAGACTGTAGATTTTATTCTATTAAGAATTTTACATTAGTTCAAAATATTATTTCCAATAATTTTCTCAGACAAGAATCCTTTTTTTTTTCTTTTGGTCTAGAATGAAACCATAGTTGCTATACTTTAGATACGACAATGGCAGATTCTGCATGAAAAGTTCCACTGTATGAAAAGCCCCATTACAAATAAATTATTATAAGTTTTTTTTTGGTCTTTGGTTGGTTTGGCTATTTATAATTATTATTTTTCATTGCAGTCAATGCGAACACTGAACTGATTGAAACAAAGTAAGAATAAATATTCCCGATACAGTGTCGTTTTTGTTAGTTCCTGAAGGATATGTATTACAGTCTATTGGATTCAAGCTGCAAGATATCAAATATTCATTGGGCAGTGTGGCCTGACAGATGAAGAGTGCTGTTACACTAAAGAGATCCAGAATAGGGTGGAATCCAAAGCAGTGGCTGGATGATTTGCTTTGCAATGATTTATTAACACATAATAGGTCTCTAATTAAATGTTTTAAATGCATAGCATCATTTTTGAAAAAAATACATGTGACGATAAAAAAAGATGTGACAAAGATGGATGTACTTAACAAGGGTGTTCAATTTAGTTGGCAGCCAACCTGAGGCAAAATTTTAGAAGAGATCATCGATTCTGATCAGTTTCCTGGCATTTCTATGCAGCTACGATTGAATTATGGTTTGAAAAATTCTGGCTTATGGAGATGTTCAGCAGTCTCATAAAATAAAATTGTTGTTGAATGAAGTTTCCAAAGAAAATGAATAAAAATTCTGATTTGCAAAGACATAGAAATCTGTGCAACTTGGTTTAATTCTACATTGTGAATAGACTAAGCACCAGCATGGTAAAAATAAAAACTTTCAAAATATATATATTTTTTTGGATAGTCAAATTCTGATGCTTCTATACTTTGATTTTATAATTCAGCTTAGTACAAGAGCTCCCCATATAGAGTAAGCTGATCAGCAATAAACATTTCCCCTTGCTATAATCAGCAAGCTGCTTTCAGTAGCAAACAGGCAATGGAAATTGACTTGACCATTTTTTTCACTCTTTTCCTCTCTGATTCAGACAATATAATTAATTCAGAAACCCAAAGTGGAATTACAGAGAAAAGCACAATCTGGTTTGATTAGCACTGTTAGGATCAAACCTTTAGGACCTGATAGTTCGAGACCTAAGGAGGGAAACATTATCATTAAAATGGCATAAGTTGAGCCAACACACCTGTTCAGCAGCCATCTGCTGCAAAAGAATCACCATCTCTTCAAAGCTATTCAAAGATATTTTCAACTGCTAATTTCTACCACATTACTTTAACACCTGAATTTTCATTTGTATATACACACAAAACCCCCACATATTCTGACCAAAAAAAATAGTGTTTTTTTCTTCTCTAACCTTCCTCTTCTTGCTCATTCAGACTAGTTGTTTACACTTTCATCTCACTAGTGTTACTGTCCTGGTTTTGGTGAGAACAGAACTAATTCTGTTCAGTGATTCTACTTTTCAGTTCAGTACTTCTAACTAACAGCATTTTCTGAAGTTAGCAGCATGTTTTCACAGGCAGTGTCTGCTGCTGGCAGTGATAACAACCCATGGTTAGAGTTGCTACCAAGAATTGGTGTGCAGACCAAGGCCACTGCTGGACAGTGTGTACCACACTGGGGGGTGCAGAAAGTAAAAAAAACGCACCCATGAAGGAGTGGACAGGGCAGGTGACACCCAATTGACCAACGAGGTATTCCAGCCCATAGACGTCATATTGGGTAGCAGGCATATATTTGATAGCAAGCAGAGGGATCGGAAGGGTCTATTGGGCTTTTACCCGAGCTCTTCTCTCCTCTTGGATTATTTCCCTGGTACATCCAAGGAGGACTCTGTCCAGTCTACCTTTGATCCCGTGTTCCTGAGTCTCGCACCAGAATCCAGCTCCTGAACACAGCTCCCGTCTGCTGGGGGGCCCAGTCTGGGACCCCCGGTGCCTGCTCCACAGCATGAGTGGTGACAGTGATGTAAGTGTCATCGGGGGGGTTGGGTTCGGTACTGGTTTTGTATAGATTTGTACATATTCTATTTTATTAATCATCATTCAGGCTGTTCTAGTTTCCTTTTCTAATCATAAGTCTCTATCCCTTATTCCGTTTCTCTTCCCCTTTGGGGAGGGAAGGGCGTTAACAGAGAGCATCTGTTAGGTCAAAGGGGCTGCTCTGACCCTAAACCACGACAGTTACCTATTGAATGCTTTACCTGCAAAAATGCCACCATGAGACTGAAACTAAAATATAAATTCCCAGACTGGTTGTAAACTAATTAACTTGAGTATTAACAACAGCATCAGCTGCAGAAGCATGAGCTTAGCAACAATTATAAAACAACTACCAAGAACTCCACACCTTTAATTACATAAGTCCTCAAGCTAGCTGAGCAGCTCAAATAACAAGAGAACAAAAGGAACATAAAATGGCAACAAATAATGGAGCAATTTCCACATCAGAAATTACTGAATAGGCTAAAACTTTTCAAGATTTAAGAAAGAGAACCAGGTTGAGAAAGTTGTTTTTACAGAGCCTAGAATCACAACTGGCCTAAGGAATGTAACTAAGGAATGACTCTTCACTCTGCTTAGTTTCTCATGCAAGAATAGAGAGCATCAAATTAACTTATAGGGAAGGCAATGCAAAATCAGTAAGAGGAAGCAATTTTCCTTACAACACATAAGGGAAACATGCAACTCATTGACACAGGATGTGCCGGATGCCAGAACTTGAGAAGAACTCAATAAGAGATTAGATAAATTCATGGACACACACAAAAAAAAAACAAGAAAACCACCACCTCTGGCTTAGGAAGTTTTTAAAAAATGCTAAAATCAAATGCAAATATACTATCACTCACAAGATATGAAATTCTTCTGCAATTATTCAAAGCAATCTCAGTGTTACTGGACAGATAATTTTATTAGATGCAAACAGACATAAAAAAAATAGAAATCCTGTCTTCCATATACTATTTATAGATTTTCTTTCATCATTTTTAATTGATTATGATTTTTCCAGGATAACAATAGAAACATAAAAAAGTTATTAAAACAAGTGACACTTGTTCATATATATTGTGCATACACTTTTTGTTCACACACAGTCCAGGCTTTCTTATTAAGCCATTTAAAGTTAATTTCTGTATTTAGTAACATCATTACCTTAGCAGTGAAAGCCGCAAGTTATGAGCAATGCGGGTTACTACTTTGCCTTGCACTCTGAGTGTAGGCATCTAAGTGCTTAGGCATGATTTCCAGATACACGGCAAAAACCTTTAAAAATCCTGTTAATTGTTTATACATGTGCACACACACAATCTGTCTGTACATGAGCTGCACATATATCTGCACATACAGGCAAGTATCAGAGATCTGTTATTCTTGTATTATATTGGTATTACATTTGCAGATAAACAGGAACACCAACACTGCCATTCTGTAAAAGGCTGATGGAGGAGCCTACAATGAATCAAAACTATTTCCTCAGAGTACCTTCTGGACCTCAGCAGTGAAAAAAGCAGGAGGAAGTAACATTATACTGTAACATTATTAGTGTTGCTATCACTGTTTTCTGCCATACTGCTTTTTGAGTTAAAAGATGTAATAATCAGGATATTACACACTAAAAACACAGAATCACAGATCATCACAATGTCTCTTAAAATTACCATATCAACACTTCCAAGTCAACTTCTCCAATTTATAAGTTCTAGAATGGAGATCAGTTGTGAAATTAAAATTTAAACCACTATTTGCATTCTGTAATAAGCTTTAATCACATCATCACATATTATGTCATCATTAAATCCCTATCATGAATGACTTACAAGATAAACTGGCAGTACCTTTGCAGACAAATAGCTTATTTACTGCTTCTTCTAGAAAATTTTGTAAATAAGACAGCATGCTGATGAGAAAAGGAAAGAAAGTGCTTCATGATTCTGGTATGACCTTGGGGAATCAAATCCTATCCCTCCACCCTAGGACACCTGTGTAACGTGTGGTAACTCACATAGACCATATTTTCACCATTACTTCCCTATTTAGTTAAGGGCCCACCTTGAGACCAAGAGCTCCAACCTGCAGAAGGAATTAGCAGTACTTTCAGAAATACCCACAGCTACAGCTGAAGGTAACAGCTGTTGTACTTTGAATGTAATGTTAAACAAACAGAATATGTTTAGCCATAAACTGCTCGCATTGACTACCCAAACCATTTAGCATCATGCTTCTATTACTCCTCTATAAAAAGGGAATAATTATTTCAAATCC
This sequence comes from Chloroceryle aenea, assembly GCA_013399075.1. Taxonomy (NCBI): domain Eukaryota; kingdom Metazoa; phylum Chordata; class Aves; order Coraciiformes; family Cerylidae; genus Chloroceryle; species Chloroceryle aenea. The sequence goes on from VWZY01002499.1 coordinate 139,599, forward strand.
AGTTTCTCAGAAGTATTGTGGAAAGCATAGATGTTGATATTTATGAAGCCCTGCTCCAAAGAATGCTGATAATGCTGTATGGGCTTCAATAATGTCTAGTAAAAATGGTACACAAGTCACATATTAGGGAAAGAGAAGAATTTGAAATCTTAATTATCTGCTGTTCATTGAATGAAGACATACACAGATATAATGCAGTGTCCCATGGAAAACATAGGATAAAATGACCAAAAAAAGTGTGTGGTATTGCACACACAGAGTAAAGATTAATTAACGTTGCACAAAGTTATATGTGAGTGAAAAGATATTGCACATTTCTGAACACATAGATTTGAAGTGGTTTTAAAGTTGTAAGATCTCTTTTCTTCAAGATTTCACCTGGGAAGATAAATAGCTATATTACATGAATACACATCCACTGTCTTAATCATTTTCCATGTTCAGAAGGAACTTCTTGTCAACAGAAATAAAAATTATATTCACTTCCATATTTTCTGGCATGTAAGAAACTTACTGCTAGTATATATCTTAACAGTTTCCACTGAAGTCTGAAATACTGAAGAGATCTTTAAACATAATCCTCTCTTTTTCATTTAAGAAATCTACATGTATGAGCTTGAGAAAAGAAAATATTCTTAATTAACCTTTTAAAAAAAAGGTGAAGTGCAAATACCTTCCCAGCACATTTTCCGTTCTAACTCTGCTGTAACAAATGCAATAATTATTGAAAAATTTAATCAAATGGCTTGCAGAAAAAGTTCAAGCAAAGACTTGATGCATGTCCAGCACTTGAAAAATTGGTATGCATTTTCAGCTATGAGAAGTCTGTCCAGATGGCCCTAGAATGAAGGACAGTATTCAAAATGTTGTTCCCAGAGGACTGACCAGCTGTATCTAACATGGAAATGCTTCTGTGAATTTTTAAAACAACATTAAGTATAATGGAGAATACTGGAGAGAGCATTTAAATGTAATCCATTCACAATTTGGAGTAATTGACTCAGTTGGCAGGAATTGTCTCAAATTAGGTTTTAACAGTCACAACTGCTAACACATCTATCTCATACAAACTACATCTTAAACTAAGATGCTAACTTTTTGGAAATTGCCCTTCAGTTCCTTCTTTGCAGCTAACAACATTTTGGACATTATTCAGAAATTTTCCACTTTCAGCAAAAGGCCTTTCTAAAGTCCAACACTTATTACTCTACTGAGAAACATTTGAGGGTTGTTTAAATCTGTTTAAGCACAGATAAAATAATCAGGGCTCAACAGCTGGGAGCAGAAACCTATAAAGAATACCCGCCTACATTTGTAGGAAGACAACATTTTTGGACGGGCTTTTATAACAGGCTTGCACAAGAGCTAGAAAAATGAATTAAGCATCACACATTAGAAGCAGCATCACTTTTTATATCCCTGTGATGCTTTTATGTTTCACATTAGCATCTTCCTGGAGCTCACCCATACCCTTCATAGCAGAATTTTGTACTGCCATCTGACAAAGCTGTATTCAGTCCAAGATTATGGTCTTTCACAACTGCCAAAGGCTGAAAGTGTAGTGAGAGAAAAAGCTGAATTCTTGAAACTCTCCACCACAGCAAAGAAGCAAATTTAACAGGGCCCCAAGGAAGACCCATTAAGCCTTCATAAAAGCATTCATCTATCAAAAAGGTGATTATATTCTAGACTTTACAGGCTGGAATGGTACTAAAGGAAAAGCAAATAAAATAATTCTAAAGATTTCCATCAAGACAGACAGAATCACAAAATCAAACAGAAACCCCACTATAATTAATCTACAACTATAGTCCCCATACACTGCCTCATGGAACATTTTTGTTAAACACAATGCAAAGTGATTGGGTTTTTACTGGGAGATGGTGTCGGATAAATATACTAGACAGTGCTAATTGCAGGAATACACCAAAAATTAAAACTGACTAGTACCTCTGTCAGTGGAGGTGGCTGCTAAGGAAAGTGTGTTTTTTCCAGTAGGTGTTTCCTAATAGTAGATTTAGAAATCATTATGGTCTTACACTTTAGAAGGAACAATGTTTTGCTCTGTGTGGTAGTGAGAATGACAGGGATATAAAATCATAGAGGAATGAAAGAAAACAGAAAAGAAGGAGTAACTCAATACTCTCAGGTCCTGAAACTTTTTCAGGATATTCACAGGTAGAGTGGAAAGTGAGAAAATGAAAAGTTTTAAAAAAATTAAAGCTTAATTATTTCAATGTCTTTCTTTGGAGTAATAAGCAAAAGAAACCTGCTTCTCTTCTTTCCCATCTCATGCAGATGCAAAAGTCCTCCATAAAGTATGCAGTAGCATGTCTGGAAATTTTCTTCAAATATGTTGGGAACATGAATTGCACAGAGGTACTGGGTTTCTTCATCTCATAAAAATTACTTTATTTATTAAATGTGTAGTAGCCTGGTGGTTATCATGGAACACTGCATTGGCAAGTATTGGAGAGAAGTTTGGAAGCTAGAGTAAGGAACAGAATAACAGGAGTACAGGGACAGACTTTGGCTTCTCCCAGGCTCTTATCAATAGTTTTCCAAAGAAAGCATAGAAATGTCTCTACTCTATGGTTAATTAAAAACAATAATAATAAATATATATAGGGCTGCAAGGATGATTAAGGGACTGGAACACATGTCTTAAGAGGAAAGTCTGAGACACCTGGAGCTCTTTAGTCTGGAGAGAAGACTGGGAGGGGATTTGATAAATGTTTATAAATATATGAGGGCTGAGTATCAAGAGGAAAGGGACAGCCTCTTCTTACTCATGCCCTGTGATAGGACAAGGGGGAATGGATGTAAGCTGGAGCACAGGAGGTTCCACCTTAACATGAGGAAGAACTTCTTTACTGTAAAGGTCACAGAGCACTGGAACAGGCTCCCCAGAGAGGTTGTGGAGTCTCCTCTGGAGATTTTCAAAACCCGCCTGGATGCATTCCTGTGTGACCTGTGCTAGATTATATGGTCCTGCTCTGGCAGGGGGGTTGGACTCGAAGATCTCCAAGGTCCCTTCCAACCCCTGACATCCACCTGCAATACTGTGATGTATAAAATTATTAAATAAATAAAATGCTTTATCAGTTATGTTTATATGAGGTTTTAAGGCTGTACTCTCTACAGTGGCTTTGCTTCTGGAAGCCAAGAATATGAAGTAGGCAGAGGAAATTCAGACAATTGCATGATTTTAATTAAATTCTTCAATAAAGCTAAGTGACTATTTTTTCTAATAAAATGTTCAAAGTTTTAGAAATATTCCATAGGTTTCTGAACAATAAGTGTGGAAAATGTGGAGACTAAATCAATCAACAAGCTAGAAGATAAGCCATTTTAGTCTTGCCTTATATGAAACATCTTAGTGCAGCTTCAGCTACACAGCTCCTGTGGAAAGCCTCAGCAATACTGGTATCCAGTGCACATATTACTCCACATGAATGCCATTGACTATGTTAAAGCACTGTCATGGCAAGGCCAGGAACACAAACCTGCTGATACTACGAAATACACTTACCATAGAGAAGGTGTGCTTTTTTAAAAGTCACAGTGATTTTAAACAAATAACATTCTTATGACTTTACTTTGAAGAATTTTTAAAAGAGGCACTCATACAGCCTTGATTCTTGAATTGGTTATCTGTGAATGCTTTGATATATTCAGAATTAACTGAAGATACTTCCAGTGTGTCATACAGTTTATTTTTCTGGATTAATTTACTTACTGTGATTTGAAAGAGTTATATCTACAGAGACAGTGTACAAATTGAGAAACATTTATATGAATATGGTGTATACTTAAGAGTATGTTTATGATGTCTTGTTTCCTAGGAAGGTGGATGAAAAGATGCTGCTAAAGAAAACATCAGGAGTGTCAAAACAGTGACAAAGTCACTGAGAAGATAAATGTGTAACTAGCCTTTGTGGAACATGTGATTTTGCTCTCTCAAGGTCAAGCACACACTCACTCCAGAGGATCAGAATAAAAAGGGAACACCACATTTATCCCAGCTAACTTTATGCACTCAACTAAAGTGCCTAAATAATAAAATTTTTCCTTATCAGAGGACACAACACATCTTCAAAAAGCAGTTTCACCTGTCAAAGGTCTGCATTGTCCTCTACAGACATCTGCATCTCTCACTACAAAAGCAGTGAGGGGTGCCTGCACACCTACTAAAGTACTCCAGCTTGTGGTACAACAGGCCACTCTATACTATGAAATTTGGGAATAAGATACAGGATGGCAAGGACGAAGAACTACATACAAAACAAGCAGAAATTGCTGAAGGGCAATTGACTTCTCATGCCTCCAGGAACTGAGGCAATTGCTCTCTGAAAGGTACATAGACACGGACATAATATGATCACAGAGAACAATCAGAAACATAGATGCACATTTTTCACCATACAGTTTGTAATTTGAAAGTTTCTACTGATGAAAAAAACCTTAAAAGAGCTTATCAAATTAAATGTGAACCAGGCCTGTCATGCTAATGTAGCTGTGAAACAAGGACCTACATTTCTACCCAAAGAGAAGGACAGAAAACCCAAAGTGCCCTAAGGGGTAAAAGTTATCCAAGACACAGGTAAATTCTGCCCTATCACCATTGCAGACAGCAATTCCAAAATGTTTCTGTAGAGCATGTTTACACTGTCAAGTGTATCTTCACTTAAGAGTGATAAATGTTGATAGTACAAAGCAGCGTAGCTTTGCTGCCGCATCATTTTACACAGCTAACTATCTGGATGTCATAAAAATTCTTATTGCTGAATGTAAATGTTCTAGGTATAAGTTGTAGCAACTTTCCCCTCTACTTCTGATCCCCTTTCCTTTATGGTGGTTTGAGACCATATTCTAAATAAATACACTCATTAAGAAGTATTAAATTAATTCATGAACGGAGTTTAAGTAAAAGAGAGGCTCACGCACACTCGGAAAAGAACACTAAAAACATAGCATAAATATCTGCTACTGGCAATGAATTTGGTAGGAAGCAGAGATGGTTCAAAATCCATTACCTTACTGGCTGCTGACCTGTTAAAAGTGCTTCTTCCTCTTACAAGAAATCCTCAGAAGGAATCAAAGCGCGTTTCATCTCAACATATTGAATTCTCACAACGTATTTCTCAGGTTGAGTGCAGAAGTGCTTCATTTTAGATACAGATCTGTCTCTTTCAATTACCAGCACAGACTACAAAGCATTTTAGCAATGCCATATGTCAATTGAGCTTGCTAAGATATCCTAATTGGCTCTTTTTTTAACTTCAGTGATGTCAGAAAAAGAAAGATGTGCTTAGCAGTATTTATGCCCTGGCACTATTAAAGTGTCTAGCCAGCTCCTAGATTGAATGTAGGTGCAGAAAGTTTAATGTTGACATACAATACCTATTTTTAATGTGCTGGGGAGAACCAAGACACTTGAAACTTCCATTGACCATAATAGCAAGACGTGTGCAGAGGGCTTCACATTCTTCCATACTACAAAATAAAATGGGGGGTGGAGATTAAAAGAATAATAATGGAAACAGACAATATAATTTCTATGTAACTTTAACTGATGGACATCTGCAGGAATCTGGACAGCTGCAAAAATGAGAACACAAAACCTTTGACTCAACAGACAACAGTCCAAATTGTAACCCTTCTCAGTACATACCAAAATTATTACCACATAATTAAGTTTATTTTCCTCCTAGTAGATGGTACAGTGCTGTNTATTTTTGATTCTCTTCCTCATCCCACTGAGAGGGGGGTTTAAGAGGGCGAGTGGCTTCATGGTGCTTAGCTGCCAGCTGGGGTTAAACCATGACATGAAGCCGTATGCCAGTCTAAATTAAAGTGCTTTTACTGAACAAGCATGGAAAGTAAGTATCCTCCTAGGAACAATTTCCTTAAAAGAGGACAGGGATGTAGTGAGAACTGCCAAATTACTATATTTGAAAGAGATGGAGAGCGGGGTGGCTGATATGTCTTCCCCAGAATCAGGAAGTTAGCAGACTCTTTTAGGGGCACAGTAGCTCCTAATGCTCCGCTTGGCATAACACTCCCCAACTGTGACAACATAACACAAATTTAGGCCTGAATAGACAGTTAATAGAATCTCACTCCTCCCCCCTCAAAACAAAAGTTAATTATTNTTTTCATTATAATCATTACAATTAGTATTATACTTTTATTATTAATATTATTATATTATCATTCATTAGTTATTGAACCATTCTTATCTCAACCCACAAGTTTTATTTTTTTATTTTTGATTCTCTTCCTCATCCCACTGAGAGGGGGGTTTAAGAGGGCGAGTGGCTTCATGGTGCTTAGCTGCCAGCTGGGGTTAAACCATGACATGAAGCCGTATGCCAGTCTAAATTAAAGTGCTTTTACTGAACAAGCATGGAAAGTAAGTATCCTCCTAGGAACAATTTCCTTAAAAGAGGACAGGGATGTAGTGAGAACTGCCAAATTACTATATTTGAAAGAGATGGAGAGCGGGGTGGCTGATATGTCTTCCCCAGAATCAGGAAGTTAGCAGACTCTTTTAGGGGCACAGTAGCTCCTAATGCTCCGCTTGGCATAACACTCCCCAACTGTGACAACATAACACAAATTTAGGCCTGAATAGACAGTTAATAGAATCTCACTCCTCCCCCCTCAAAACAAAAGTTAATTATTGTCTCTGAAAAATAAATAGACCTCAAAACCTAACTTTTACACAGGAAATAATCTCAGTATTTTATGCAGTTATTTGCTGATATGCAGGAAGATTCACTTCATAAGAAAAAATCCTTTACTTATACAAATAGCCTTTGAAAGAATCCCAGATAAACTTGCAGTGGCCTTCAACAAATAGCATAAATAGTATAAAGTAATTTCGTCTTCCTCCATCCTGGCACAACAATACCTTATTAAATAAAATCACATTGTGTAAACTAGCACTGTACTCATATCTGCTTCAAGTCATTCATTTGTAGAGCTAAATGAGTAATTAGTAATAATTTGATGGAATTTTTTTTTTGTTTTGCTTTTATTTTTACAGCATATTAAGACATAAGACCACAGCTCTCTTCTATTTAGCTGGTGTTTGACAGCTAAGGTTTCTTAATCTAGACCGAAAAGTCAAAACCACTGTTTCCTGAAAATCACTCAACTTAATTCATAATGCATTCCCTAAATGAGTGAGCTGGTAAGTACTTGCAGATCAAATGCAGGTATGTGATTTTCAAGAATCACCTTCCATAAATAGAATTCTAGAATCTTTTGAGAGTATTTCTCCATCAATAATGCAGAACATGCATGTACAGAGACAACAAATACATTTTGAGAGCATCTGTAAAAAATTAGCAATACCTAGAAAACATTGAGGGAAGTTTTGCTGCATCCTTTTATTGATTTGTCTATGCTTCAAATGTTATTTGGCCAAAATGTTACATTAATATTTTGATTAATGAGTTCTGTTCTATGTGGGCATAATTTCATGATCTCTCTTCTTCATCATTTAAAGCCATTTTATATAAAAACATATGTACTATACTATATTCCCTAAGGGAACACTTAATTCCATTTTACTATAGATGTTACAGAACATTATTGATGTTTCCTCCATTAAACTGATATACCAATGACCATATCAGAGAACTGACAAGATATTTAATGTAGATGGANTAATGGAAACAGACAATATAATTTCTATGTAACTTTAACTGATGGACATCTGCAGGAATCTGGACAGCTGCAAAAATGAGAACACAAAACCTTTGACTCAACAGACAACAGTCCAAATTGTAACCCTTCTCAGTACATACCAAAATTATTACCACATAATTAAGTTTATTTTCCTCCTAGTAGATGGTACAGTGCTGTGCTTTGGATTTAGTGTGAGAATAATGTTGATAATACACTGGTGTTTTTAGTTATTGCTACGTAACACTTATCCTAAATTAAGGTTTTTTCAGTTCCCCATGCTCTGCCAGTGAGCAAGAGCACAAGAAGCTGAGAGTGAGAATGGCCAGGACACCTGACCTGTACTAGTCAAAGGGATATTCCATACTATAGGACACCATGCTCAGTATATAAACTGAGAGAAGCTGGATGGGAGGGACAAAACACTGCTCAGGCATCAGTCATTGGGTGGTGAGCAACGGCATCGTCCATCACTTGTCTTTTCTTTGTCTTTATTTCTCTCTCTCTTTTTTTTTTTCATTATAATCATTACAATTAGTATTATACTTTTATTATTAATATTATTATATTATCATTCATTAGTTATTGAACCATTCTTATCTCAACCCACAAGTTTTATTTTTTTATTTTTGATTCTCTTCCTCATCCCACTGAGAGGGGGGTTTAAGAGGGCGAGTGGCTTCATGGTGCTTAGCTGCCAGCTGGGGTTAAACCATGACATGAAGCCGTATGCCAGTCTAAATTAAAGTGCTTTTACTGAACAAGCATGGAAAGTAAGTATCCTCCTAGGAACAATTTCCTTAAAAGAGGACAGGGATGTAGTGAGAACTGCCAAATTACTATATTTGAAAGAGATGGAGAGCGGGGTGGCTGATATGTCTTCCCCAGAATCAGGAAGTTAGCAGACTCTTTTAGGGGCACAGTAGCTCCTAATGCTCCGCTTGGCATAACACTCCCCAACTGTGACAACATAACACAAATTTAGGCCTGAATAGACAGTTAATAGAATCTCACTCCTCCCCCCTCAAAACAAAAGTTAATTATTGTCTCTGAAAAATAAATAGACCTCAAAACCTAATTTTTACACAGGAAATAATCTCAGTATTTTATGCAGTTATTTGCTGATATGCAGGAAGATTCACTTCATAAGAAAAAATCCTTTACTTATACAAATAGCCTTTGAAAGAATCCCAGATAAACTTGCAGTGGCCTTCAACAAATAGCATAAATAGTATAAAGTAATTTCGTCTTCCTCCATCCTGGCACAACAATACCTTATTAAATAAAATCACATTGTGTAAACTAGCACTGTACTCATATCTGCTTCAAGTCATTCATTTGTAGAGCTAAATGAGTAATTAGTAATAATTTGATGGAATTTTTTTTTTGTTTTGCTTTTATTTTTACAGCATATTAAGACATAAGACCACAGCTCTCTTCTATTTAGCTGGTGTTTGACAGCTAAGGTTTCTTAATCTAGACCGAAAAGTCAAAACCACTGTTTCCTGAAAATCACTCAACTTAATTCATAATGCATTCCCTAAATGAGTGAGCTGGTAAGTACTTGCAGATCAAATGCAGGTATGTGATTTTCAAGAATCACCTTCCATAAATAGAATTCTAGAATCTTTTGAGAGTATTTCTCCATCAATAATGCAGAACATGCATGTACAGAGACAACAAATACATTTTGAGAGCATCTGTAAAAAATTAGCAATACCTAGAAAACATTGAGGGAAGTTTTGCTGCATCCTTTTATTGATTTGTCTATGCTTCAAATGTTATTTGGCCAAAATGTTACATTAATATTTTGATTAATGAGTTCTGTTCTATGTGGGCATAATTTCATGATCTCTCTTCTTCATCATTTAAAGCCATTTTATATAAAAACATATGTACTATACTATATTCCCTAAGGGAACACTTAATTCCATTTTACTATAGATGTTACAGAACATTATTGATGTTTCCTCCATTAAACTGATATACCAATGACCATATCAGAGAACTGACAAGATATTTAATGTAGATGGACTCTTCTAAGAGGATGGGGTCACGCCTACCGTTTCCAACAGTGCATACAGACAATAGCTCTTTAGGATGCCATGGCATACTCTTTTCAAACACTGACACAAACCAGAATCCTTAATAAAATAAAATTAAAAGAGGGTTTTTACTCCCATCTCCCTTTATAAGGATTTGTAAAGCAGATAGCTGCAAAAGGATAACCTGGTGTTCCAAGCAAGAAGAGACACTGCAACACTGAGTAGAACATACAAAAAGAAATTATTGCATCATTTTATTCGGTGCCCCCTTGAGCCACAATCGAATCCTTGAAAATTAAATACAGAAAATATTTAGGATTTATGCAAGCTCAATTTTCACAAGCAGGAAGGAATTTCCATAACAAGACATATTCTACATTTCACACCAGAGTGATAATGCCTTCAGATTATACTCTTCTGCTCTCAGTTGACAGCAGGTGAGGAAAGACAACAGGAATATGCTAGCTGCTGGGATAAGGATCTTACCTGTGGGATGTCAGCACAGCTGCACAGCCATCCTGAACTTCCTTCAGGATGGTTTTCCAAAGGTAGCGTTTAGAGCAAGGATCCATCCCAGAGCTGGGCTCATCCTACAGGAAAAATTAAAATGTGATATATCAGCATGGGAAAAACATACCACAGCTCTAGCCCAGCATGGAGTATTAACAAAACTCATAATAAAATTATATATTTTTCTCTAAAAAAATCAGCATTTTTGGGAAGTCACTTAAAAGACACCCTGGTCAGCTCTTTGTTTTAATGCATATAGTTTCAGTTCTAAATTAACAGAAGGCACTTTTTGATAAATAAATGTAAATATATAAAAAAAAGTTGGTATTATATATTGTTATTTATAAATATGCATACTTAATAATACATATATACAACTACTTTTTTTAACAGGGGAGATTTGCAGGATGTTTCCCACTTTCTAGAAGGGTTTGGTGCCTGTTTCTGCCCTACATGAACATTTGCCACGAGCACAAACAAATGAAGTCGTGTAGCTCCCAGCTGCCTGCACTGCCCATCCTATGGCCAGATGTGGATAATATGTTTGGGTTTGACATCCTCTGGCAGTTACTCCAAGAGTGCCTTTGAGAGATATTCTCATCCACCGGGGAGGGTATCCACAGGATTAAGTAACAAACCAATCAGTGCTGCCCAATGCAGACCATTGGGCAAACCCACTTGGATGGTTTTCATGGACAACAAGGTGCAGCTACAAAAACCACATTTCACCTTCCTTTTCTAATCCTGCTGTCCTCACTAAATCAAATTTTAACTTCATCTACTTGTGGAAACAGAAGGAATGATATCTGATTGTCAAAAGCCAGTCTGTCATTACAAAACTAGAGAGAAGAAAACCCTTCCATTGGCTTTTTATACCATGGAATTTCATGAGGGTTATCAGCACCTATTAGGGTGGTATGTCCTCAGCCAATGTATTTGCAGCAAGGAATTCCATCTGAAACCTGGAAGAAAAGTTCTCAAGAAACGAAGCAAATAAATCATCCAGTTGGATGCTGATTTTGGTGCTTAGCTACCAATGACAGTGTTGGAAAAAAATTCAAAGTTTAGTCTTCTACTATCGGTGTATAGCTCACAATGAAAAATGTAAAAGGCAATAAAAATAAAGTAACCCACACTATTAAATTAATAGCTATGATCCTGGATGCAATCTAGAAGCAGATTCAGAGGTTGACATCGGTATCTTTGCTTTTAGACACATGAAAAAAAAAAAAAACCAACAAACTTTTAAAACACTGAGTAATGCCTTTAAAATCTGCTAGTTTTCCAAAGCCAGCCAAATGTTTTAAAGCATTTGACATGTTTAGATATTTTTCTTTCCTCTTGTCATTACATATGCAATAGTCTTTGCCCTGCAGCAAGAAGGAGGTTGAAATGGATACTTGCAGTAGTAGCATGCTGTCGTAAAGACATTAAAAAACAATTGGAGCATTTTCTTAGATCAGGAAAAAGCACTGATTTAAGATTATCTCTTCCTTTTACTAACTGAACCAGGGTCAGTTTAAGCATAAAATGTAATTAAATAATTCATCTCAGAAGTGAGGCAAAGATTGCAAGTTAGAAGCAGCAAAATGTTTCTGATCTTCTGAAACAAACCCCATGAGAACACAAGTTTTATTTCTACTTAGTCTGTGATGTATTACTGGAAACACAGGTTCCCCCTACACCCATCAGGCAAGCAGATTCAACTGCTGAACAGCCAATGTTTAAGAAAGGTATGTTCAATCCTCTAGTGAAACAATAGGATGATAAGAAAAAGAATATGGTGTCATAATGATGCAGTTCCAAAAGCTTTGGAATTCTCTGATCTTCAAAACAAAAGGCGTTGTTTAAACTGGAAAGGCCAGTTGCTAAATAAGCAATAGGATGCAAGCATAAAAACAACTTGTGATTATTTATTATTATCAAATTAATATCATTCAGGAGTATTAGTTTGATTGTGTGATTTGTGAGTCCAACAAAAGTATAAGAACTAGCCAGATTTATGAAGCACAATACACCAAGGAATATGAATATCCTGAAAGAGATGGGTCAATAATTAATAACACCAGCTCCAAATTACTAATTATAATTTTAATCTTCCTTCTTAATGAAGCCAGTAGAATTATTGAAATATTTTTTTAATGTCAAAGTAGAAACTACGTAAAGCATTAATATAGTTTACATTATTTAGGAAGGAAGGGAAGGAAGGAATCAAATAACAAATAACCAAATAACAAAACCAACCAACCAAAAACCACAACAACTTCACTTTGCATTTTTGTGAGCCCTGGAGAATAAAATAAGTGCTTATATAGCAGAACAAGGAAGACAGTTATATATCTGTGCCTCAATTACTCCCTGACTGACCAAGAAACTACCTGATTTTTTTCATTAGAGCAACATACAGCACAACAAAATTTGACATAACACATTTATCATAGGCACAGTATTACCTTTACTCACCAGTAAAAGTATTTGAGGTTTACCAACTAAAGCCACAGCAGTAGAGAGCTTCCTCTTTGTGCCAGCACTGTATGTTCTGACCAGTCTGTCAGCATGGGCATTGAGGTGTAACCGGTTAACAAGGTCTTCTGCAACCTGTGGTTTAGAAATTTAAAGGCCAGCAAAGAAGAGTCAAATTAAGTAGTGTTTGCACTTAGATTGAAAGAACACTCTGATCATGTACAAATGTACATGTGGTTTCCATATTTGCCCCCCATTTGCTGCATATTATTCCTTTCAAAACCTAAAATGTTCTTCATTTCACCTTGTTCTCCAGTATTTATTTGATCAAACATCTTAGTGACTGAAAATTCAGGAGACAAAATCCTACATCAGCCACAAAAAGATGGAAGTGTCAGAAAAACAAATGACAGGTTGAGGATTTAGAGTTTCTTAAAGACAAAAGGTAACTTAGGGTTAAATTAATATACCTTTCTAATAACTGAGGCATAAGTTGACCCAGCTGGTTGGGTTATAATTTCTTACATAAGCATGAGTGATCTGACTAGGCTAGGCAGGCTCGAGAGCACAGCTGGAGACAACGTTCATGCTATCCTAATGTACAAGGTTCCCTCAGGTACTGATGGTAGAGAATTTTAAACTTAGCAAGAGCCCTGCTCCACCTGTATCAACTATCACTGCTGGACCATCCAGGAACACCTCACGGACAAATGTGAGGGACACAGCAGCATCTTTTCTACTCATCACTGCCAGATGCACCCTGCGAAGCAGCAGGTGTTTAGTGGCAGGCTGCCCGGTGGCTGTACCATCAAGGGGTGATCAAATTTGTAGTACAGCCAGTATGTCTTCCACCTGGATGTTCCACAGCTGGGAGATTTGTGTAAAACTAGCAGCTGCATGGTGCCCTATTGCCTGAGATGAACTGCCAGAGTATCCCCAGCAAAATGCTGCACTCTGTTTTCTCCCTCTGCACTACCTTCAGCAAAAAAAAAAATGAGGACGGACTAGAAGGAACAGTCAGATCAGATTAATTCAGAGAAAAATATATCAACAAACAATATTGTGAATGAATGTTCACTATCCATTTCAAACAAACTGCCATAAGTATAACAGTATTTTCTTATAAGACAGTTTTATGCAAACTCCTTAGTAAATGATCCAGATATTCATGACCCTTTTTGCAAACTTTTCCAGTGCAACATACAGAAATAGGAGGCACCTCCAAGAGCAAGTTGTCCGTAAGTAGGAACAGTGCTGCTGTGGTGAGAATCTGAACTATTCTAGTGTAAAAACTCACAGTGTTATTAATAGTCATTTGTGTTTGGTGTGCCTTAATGTATAACCTGAGAGCAATGCATGTTCTCAGACAGAAGATACATTTCACAAATATTGCTCTGATGACATTTAATGCAGAGAGTTTTTAAGAGAAACTTTAATCAACAGACATTAAAACACACACAAGTAATTTTATACTGAATTTTATCCACACTACTACACTGATTTGACTTTACTACCACTGGGAATGTACATATGTTAGTGACAACCGGAATACTCTCCTACAAATCCAGTAACAATATACAAAGAATTGCACAAAAAAGCTCAGAAAAAAATTAAGACCAGAAAGTGAAAAAACGTGTGAACTATTATTTACACCAAAATTAACATAAATCGCAAACTACAACAGGTTTTAAGACTTATTAAACAATAAGGAAGCAGATTATGCATCACAGCTGAAATGTAGTAAAAAACTATCCTTTAGCTGTGACCAGAACCACTATATCTAAGCCTGTTTTGAAGGGTTACCAAAACTCTTTAGTCTAAGTCAGCAAATAGCATTCTTTGAAAGAGACAAGGAATGCTGCACAGGGAAGAATTTAGAAAGCCAAGGAATAGTGCCAGAGAGAGAAGAAAAAAACCAAAACAACATACAAGTAAATTAAGTCTTACTGTAGTCTGTAGCCCCCAGGAGACTCAATCATATATCAGGTATGAACATAATGCTCTTTGTAGGGAGCAAAAATAAAAAGAAATGACATTGCAAGATTTACATTTCTACAAGTAGAATCCTCCCAGATATCTGCTATGTACTCAGGCATTCAGTGAGCAGATACTCATGGCTACATCATACCCTGCTCGTTATAAGGAGACAAAGCCTGGAAAATCCTCTGCTAAGGGAATTTTGCAAGATGAGGTTTACTTAAGGTAAAAAGAGAGGGGTGGGAATCATCTCCTAGTACCCTCTTTGCTGCTGCTTGGAATGTGCTGAGCTTCCAAGATAATCTTTGCAGATATTTGCAGTGCACACCACAATCTGGCTTGATGTCCAGATAGGATTCTTTGGTGCAAAAGGTAAATTAGAGCAGATTTGGAGCTGAATCGCATCAGCAATAAAAAGGCAGAAGCATTAGCCAGCTTTCTTACCCCTAATGATTTCCCATCCTCAGCTAAAAAAGAATCTTCTATTCCTGTTGGACTCCCCAACCCTTACATTTCAAAGGAGCATCCCAGAGCATTTCAGAAAGTATGAGAATATAGATCTCCTTCTTTCAAGGCAGGACTGCAACCCCTTTTTTCTTTTCTTTAATGTATATCAAAGATTTCCAGTAGTAACAGTCTCAGCAAAACAGTCATGTGAATGAAATTAGAAATATCATGTATTAGGTGTATTATGAAAGAGTATGCACCTCTGCATTATAACTTCCTTTATCTGTATAACCAGTGGTATCTTGTGGTTTGCATCAGAGTACACTATAAAGTAAAAATTAAGATCTCTTTTAAACACAATTATTCAAGAGATTTACAAGTCTAATGGTTTCCTTCCTTTAGTGAATGTAGGATACATACACAAGCACCATCTTTCCCTTTGTGTCATATTCATTATGATTTTCTTTTACTGGCTTCAATTACTTTCAGCAGTGAAGAGTGAGGAGGTACATCAGGACTTTTATTTAGCAAGTTGGTAACATTAAGGTCAAATTAAAAGACACAGAGCTACATGCAAATGTATACATTGTAAGTGCACTTGAACCATAAAGATGTGGTATATCTTGTAATGGCTGTAGTAATGTATTTAAACTCTTTCCTCCTTTCCCCCCCCAGCCCAAATCCTAATTATAACAGACTTTACATCTATCAGCCAACAATTTTCCTGTTTTCCAATATTACTTTAAATTATTTACTTTTTCCTCATCAATTCTAACACTTAGCAAAAAGTTTTATTTCCTCAAATTAATTTGGACCAGTTCCCCTAGCTTTGGAACCGGCATTAGAATGAGTCCTTCAATCTATAAAATCTAAATCAAATCCTCCAATAATTTTTGCATTTCCTGAAGACGATATTCATTTAGAAAGTAGTAGTAAAGTAACTTCAATTTTTGCACGTTAGTATTTGATGATGAGCCTTCTTTTGAAATGTGCAACACAAGTTTTAATGCAAATGAGAGATCAATTTAAGGTTATATTAATACTTTTTTATTTTTTAACAAGCTGTATACTTTTTTTTTAATAAATTGAAATATTGAAGCTTGATATATTAAAGAAATAGAAATAATAACTAAAAAATTTGATGTTAAATTACTATCTGTACAAATAGCCCAAAAGATCTACTCTAACTTTTCCAATTTCACAGCAAAAAGAAACTTTCAGAGCAGATTTGCGAAGCAAAGTAAAACTACACATTACATGAAGCTTAACATTGATAGCAAATGACCCGTTTTTCTCCTCCTTTCCCATTCAGTTAATTACTGTTTTGGAACATTAAGTGCACTCAGCTTTATGTCAGGCACTTAACTCCTGCTGCTGATAAATCTGTCTAGCAAAGGATTTGATCCTTGAAGTTAGTGCTTCAGAAGATAACTTTAACAGTAACACAGCCTGTAAGTCACCTGCCTGCTTGCCAATTCATTAAAAACGAAAGTGAATGTGTTTTTCTTTCCACATCAAAATCATGCACTCTCTACAATGCATATGTGTGCACATCAGTAGAAAGAAATACTGGTAAACATTTAGAAGCAGGCTTGGAACACTGTACCATAGGCCGTAGGAAATGAGAAAACAGCAGCTTACATTTCCGTGCAACTGCTATTCCAATGCATTCCCAGGCCTTATTTCCTTTATAGGAAACTAAAATACACACTTTCTCCAGTCACCAGCCATTTCTGAATTGAAACACAGCAGCTTTTCAACACTTGACAGTAGTGCTTTACAATTGGAAGAGCCCACTGACAAAAGCATTTCACCTTTTGATGAAGGTAAACCAGAGTAGCTAAATATTATTTGCAGGAACCCTTTGATGGCCTTGATCACAAGCATATGGCAACAAATTCTGCTCTGTAATCTATGCAGACAAAAAAAATGAGACAACTAAAAAGAACTGTCTCTATATCACAAGTGTGAACCCAAGGCACAGAAGGCTGCCTGTAAAGAATAGTCTAAGCCTATACCTGGATGATCTAAAGTCTAGGGTAACCAGAAGATTAACAGGTATCTTCTCCCAGTGCACCATAGTAACACATCTCATCTCCAAATAACAGAGAATTGACTTTGATCCACTTGAAGCAAGATTTGTATGTGAATTACCACACTATTTGAAGAACAGTTCCCCAGAAGGTTTTGAGAACTGCCATTGCAGCAGTTGTATACTAATTGCCAGAGAATAGCTGGATCTGAACATAAAGTGGAAGCTCTTAGGTACACCAATTATTTATAAATACTTCTGCATTTGAAGTGAGTTTTACAAATGCTAGATATTTTAGAGAGAGCTTGATTCTCACATTACCAAGAGTATAGGAATCCTGGCTACCCTTGTGGATCCTCACCAAATACAGGCAAGAGACAGCATTTGTGCTAGTATTCATTTACACGTGCACATGCAGAGAGATACCCTACAGGCACAGTTTAGAAGTCTGTTGGTATTGTCCTGAACATAGAAATCTGGAAAACTTCTCAGGCACCCAAGAAAAGCTTTGTGCTGCATTTTATTAATGAAATCCAGGTCTGAAAGCACACCACAGACCACTCTCTCCGCTCTCAAGCTTCCATGTAGCTCCTGATACTGCTCCTCATCTTCCAAAACAATTGCTGCTGTAAGGCCAAATGACCTGAAGGAGTCGCAACTCAAGCAGTAACAGCAGAATTCATGTGCACACACAGACATGTTCTTCTCTACTACCTGGTGTTGACAGGGCTTGTGTAAGATTAACACACTAACAGCCCCTTACAATGCATGGATCAGTTCACACTTCTCAAAGACACTGTCTCCATCTGTCTGCAGATGAGGTATTACCAATAAGAATGTGTCTGCCAGTGCCACCTGAACAGTTTTTCCTCATGTCTGTTATTAATAGAATAAAACAATAGCTAGGAACCTGCAACTCCAGTAGTCAGAAAGAACACAGCATTAAAAGCCCTACTCAGCTCATTCAAAGACACGCCTCTTGGCAAATTGAAGTCAGTTACAAAACTCTTCCAATATGGCTGAAGCAATTACTTTAATTGTGGAGAAGTCCCTCTTAGCCTACATCAGCAGGTTCATTCCTACTCTATTTACTTCTCAAAGTATCACCATCTGCCTGGGATTACGTGCTTCAGCCTATTCACAAAAGGGGAGTATGCCTACTCTTTGGAGAGAGCTTGCTGAGTATAGCACTGAGTATAACATGTATGTAAGGAAGAAGTTCTTTACCATGAGGGTGGTGGAGCACTGGAACAGGTTCTCCAGGTATGTGGTTGAGGCCCTATCCCTGAAGACGTTCAAGGTGAGACTTGATGAGGCTCTGAGCAACCTGCTCTAGTTGGGGGTGTCCCTGCTCTCATCAGGGGTGTTGGACAAGATGACCTCTAGAGGTCCCATCCCAACCCAGGCATTTCTATGATTCTATGACCCAAAGTATGCAAGTTAAGTGAGTCCCATGAAATTTAATTAAAACTTCTGAAATTTCCTTTCTTAGGGTGTCTTAAAAACTGCTTCATTTATGGTCTATGGTGTACCATTTGGACATATGCATTACAATAATATATTATTTTTCTTATGGAATTGTTAAGACAAAAAAAGCTTAAAAGTCATGTTTAGAGCATTCAATTATCACTGCTGCATAATTAAACAGTCTAAATTTAAGTTCTGTTTTAAATTTCACTTAAGATCAAAAGCATTCAGTAACATATTTAAGATGTATGGATATTTAACAACATCCTTTTGAATGACTGCAAAGCTCTAGAGGAGTTGCTAGAATCTGTACCATCTTTGTGCCTATTAAAGTCTCACAATAATAGATGGTAGTTATGATAGGCTTTTAGCCCAGCTGTTAGATAGGAGCTGTCAGTTCATGAAGAAAACAGGTAACTATAGTTGAGGGGTTTAGTGCAATAACAATTTCCCCTTAATATATTTCCTATAGATCAAGGGAAACATACTCAAGTTTTCAGTACTCTGATAGTACTCAGAAACAAAAACTACCACTGATGACTTCTGAAGAGCAAGCAACTAAATAAAAGACTGCATGACAATTCTAAGCAGTCTCCAAGAAACGTACTGTTAAAACAGTCAGTTAAAAGTCCAGCTAGTGAGGATACCACCCAAGAGAAGAGGCAGACTTTTAAGAATCTTATTCCCCCCCCGTCTCTCATTAATAAACACTCAAATAGCTTTAGACTGGAGAAAAAAAAATGTCGCCTGTCCTGCTATTTTTGGGCCATGATAGCAATTATTTCTGAATATTTAATGTCCCACTGAGGGAATCATACCTTTTTCTGGAATAGTACCTAGATGTTGGGAGGAAAAAAAACTGCAATGGAGCAGGTGGGCCTCTCACAAATGGACAAGGAACAACTGATTGTAAACCCCTTAGTGGACCCTGAGACAATATCCAGGAAAACGCTGGCTTAGGTAGAAAAAAAAAAAAAAGATATTTCAGTTACATGCAGTTTTGCTTCTGGAAAAAGGAAAGGGACGACAATAGGGAGCATTCTGGAGGTTACGAGGACAATCATAGAGCCACAGCAACTACATGGGACCAATCTATACAGCAGGAATGACAGACACCAATTTCATATCACTTTCCTGTTTTCTCCTGTTACTAGAGATGCAGTTAAGCACAAGAAACTGAACTGCTCAAGTCCAAGTCAGATCATTAAGTTCCATCTGCAGAGACAAAAAACACCCCCACATTTTACTCTGTATGCATTCGGTACGTAATTCCTGGTATTGGCTGACTGCAGGACAGCTGCATCTCTATCTGTAGATTCAAAACCTCTCAGTGACATTCCTAGATATTGTCATCATCTATGCTAGGATTCTTAAAGCATTTTCTGGCACCTGTTTGGCATCTTCTTGGACAACTCCAGACTTGGTAAGGCAGCTGGAATATTTTAGGGACTGCTCCCGGGAGGTGATCTGAATGCAGCCATCATATCATGAAGTTTAAAACATTTACTAGCAGAGTGCTGACAGCTGCCATCTCATCATCTAGATGTTTGGTTTATTTATATAATCATTCAAAAAAAAATGTAAATCCTTCAGAGTTTAACACCATCTCTGAAGAGTTTTTCAGAGGTGCATGACTCAGAACATGCGGTGTTCCCTCCTAGCTCTCTTAAGAGTGATAATGAAGGTGTTGCACCATTCATAAACTTAATTTCCTTTAGAGTTTCTGAGTCTGAGATTTCATTTGCATTAACGCTATTTTATCATCCTTGGTGATGTTGCTGTGTTTTGAACTGGCATATCAGACAGAAAACAAAAAATCCATATTATTTAAATAAAGTAGTAGTAATGACAACTCATATTACTAAAACTGTTAAGATGAAATATTAGATATTCTCTCATGTACGAAAGTACAACTGTTTTATAAATGCCACAGCTCAACCTGGCTTCAGGTCCTCCTGCAAAGCTGTTCTAGATAATTACCTTACAGATATCCTGTTTTGGAATTCCACGCAGCGTGCAGTAGTAATAAAGATGCTCCCAACCTGTTAAAAGTTCATCCAGAGCATCTTGCTGTGGACAGTAGCCAATGAGAATGCCTTCAGAGCTAGCAGACAGTATATCCATTTCAGATCTGTTTAAAGAAAAATCAAAAGACCTAAATGTTGTTTAAAATAAACACAGCCCTAGGCTTCATCCTTGGGATACAGAGTCTTCAAGACTTATCCTCACCTCCATAGGTAAGGCAGTTTGAATCTCTTCGCTGTGATCACTTACCACAGTGCCACCCATATGCAAAGGATGCTTTTTGACAGGTTAGCTCTGCCACCCAGGTGTCACTACTCTAACAGTGTGTGTATCAAGGTGAACAGATCAACACAGGAGGAGGACAGATCTATCAGAATTAATTCTTACCAGGTTTACCTGCATTATCTCTTTGGTAGACCCTGCTGTAAGGGGACATATTTCAAAATCATACTATGTGCATCACATTCAATATTAAATGGGCAGCAGTTGAGAAAGAGAGGGAAATGTTGCTGTGTATTCTTCGTGCATCTGTGCACACACATATGCATTCATGCATTCTCTAAACAACATGAAACAAAATGCAGATTAAAGTCCAGTAGGTTAAAAGACAATAAAAAGGGGAAAAAGAAAAATCATTATTTAAGAGACTTTGGCTATCACTTTATAGATGCACAGCACTAGCTGAAATTGCATTCATTGCTAAGAAGCAAGCTTGATTGCAAGGGTGTCTCATTACCCATAATGACACTAAATCTATCCTATTTATTCCAACATCTAATTCAACATTCAATGATACTGATTTACATGTACATAAAAGACCTGTCAAAATTAAGATACTTAATAATAATAATAATAAAAAAAAATCTGAGCTTTGAAAGAAAAAAGTTTTTAAAAGATTCTGAATAACAGAATGTTTTTTTCCCTAGTGGTTTTCTACACTTCTGGTTAAGAAAACAAAATATATAATTACTCATTTAGACACAAAGTAAATGCATTAAATTCAGGATCTACAAATACCAGCATTAGTGAAAAATATAAATATGCATCTCCTCTTAACAAGATTCAGAAGTCTGGGGAGTAAAAGAAAACACAAATTCTGCATTTTACAGAATGAACCATAACATCAAAATATATTTTAAAGCCATCAAAGGATAAATTATCATGATTATGAAAAATCTTGCTGGGGACTAATTAGAATGGTCCTTTGCTCTTAGCAAAGATATAAAATATTAGTATCTTTGTAGGTTTGGATGGTGCCAAGGAAGCTAACTGCCTGTAGACATCTCTCTAGATGAAGACTTAGCCAAAAAGAAAAGGTGTGATAGGGGGAAGAGGATACCAGAAGTGTACTTCCTTACTAATTTATATCCAATTATAGGTTAGTTTAAAAGAAGTATACACAGAATTTATACCAGCTCAGTTTCCAGACATATCTAAATGAAATAAAATTATTTTTTAAAGATCCTCCTTACTGTGAGATACGGACTGCTTAATGTTCATCTTTTTCCATAACCTGTAAAAAACAGTGGATTCCTTATCTAATTAATTCTAGCATAGTGAAACAGTCCACAGTGAGATGTTATCTAGATACTGTTGAACACAGTGAGATGTGTCTGAGGTTTGTTTTACTGGGAAGATTCAGGCACTTTAACAAGATTTCATTTCGGTGCATCTGCTGTCTTTAGAGATACAAGAGACTGGTCTTTTGGTAATACGCCAAGTTCAGACACAAGAGAACAAATCACACTCAGGGGTAATTTCAGGGACATTTACTCAGCATGAACCCTGTAAGTGGATAGAAATATCCAGCCTGGAATGGGTCCCTACCATGAAGAAATAAGTATGCACAGCTGAAAAAAATAAGACATCTAATGTCCTTTAGATAGAACTGTATTACCAATAGTTATGCAGTTTGCATCAAGACATAAAAACCCATCAGTGACCCCAGTGCTAATTGTACAGATAGGATTTTAGTGTGTGCCTCGTGTAAAGCACACAGCCTTAGATGAGCAATACCCCACCCACTGACTGATAGATTTCATAAAGGAAGAGCACAGTGAGAATAGATCGTTTAATAGTCTTACTCAGTTTGGTTCTTATCTTGCAACTTTATCCATTAGTGCTGACCTTGAACACCTAAAGAGTTCCCATTAATAAAGAGTTTCTAATGTATTCACTAAAGAACTCAGGAACCTAATTTTTTTTTTTTTTTTATTCCTTTATCTGTCAGAGCAGGAGGCAATCTGACAAGGAAAAAAAAAAAGAAAGGAAAAAAGAGCCATATGAGGATTCTGGTCCTTTCTTGAGACTTATTTGGTATGTATAGTACAATGCCTATTCTTCCCTCAGCAATATCACTGAGCAGATTTCCCACTCAAAAAGTTGGAGATCATCCTTCAGTTTTGTTTAGACAGGTCTTAAGCTTTTTCTGAATACTGAAAGAATAGATGAAAGAAAAACATGGCATAATTTTAATTATAGTACATATGTTACCACAGAAAACTGCCCTCATCTCTGGAAAATTATTTTCCTTGAAATTCACTTAATCTCTCAGATTTCATTTTTATGGGTCTAAATGAAATGAATGTTTCAAGTAGTGATGGCATGATACCAGAAAAACTTTTCACTAAATTATACTCTGTAAATGGTTTTGTCTTTTTATTTTTTTTTAATACTGATGCCATTCAGTAAACCAATTATAATCCTCTTCTTCCTAAACAAACATCTTCATATACAGTGTTATCGGAATCAAATCACAACTGTATTTTTTTTTAGTATTTTCTGAAATACATATTAGCATGCAGAAAACTGTTCATTTTTTTCTCAAGCTAGAGAAAAACAGACCTTTGTTTTCTGCCCTTTTATTATCAACATGCTAGCATTTCTCATTAGGCCATACATATAAACAAGAGGACATAGAGGAAGAAAAAATAAGCTAGAGGAAGAAAAAATAAGCTTGTTTTTTAAAGAGAGAAAGATCATGTAAGTACAGATTCCAACCCCCCTCAGCCTTTTTTCCCTAGTGCAGCAGACAGAATGAGTTCCAGTGCAATATCTAAAATCTGTAGTCAGGAAACCAGTCTTTTACACTATTACAGGACTTTCTGCATCATTATAAAAACACTCAGTAATTGTTATCTTTAAATTCTGGTAGTAACTTTGGTTACCTATCTTGATCAAGGTAAGACATAGAACTAGCATGGAACACAAGTTTTCTCCTTTCTAGTGAAGATTTCATTTTTAGACTAGAATGTTAGACTCAGTCAATACTTCCATGTACTATTTATTTTTTTCCTTTAAAGTGGAACAGCTGCAACAGATGAAGCCAACAGAGAATGTCCAGGAAACTTTATGTGATAAACAAATGTTAAAGTTGCAAAATTATATTTCTCATGCACTTTTGGAAAAGTTCAATAGAATGTATGGCATCCTCAAGAAAAATAGCACAGTCTAGCACTCAAAGCATAAAAGATATTATACTCCCTCCCCTTCTAAGTGCGTTGGTTTCCATTTGTACAATGAGAATTATGATACTTCGGTTCTAATCATCCTGAAAAAAATCCATGACTCAAGGAGGCTTCTATAAGTTTGGAGTGATCATCTTATAGAGTTTTGTACTATCAATGAAAGAAACTTGACAGACTTGCAAAATATTGGGGGTAATAAACTGAACAGAATTAATAACATTTTTTATTCAAAGTTGTTCTTCTGCTGATCTTTTTAAGGACTTTTACATTGATTCACTTCTTTTGTGCACTGAAAGAAATCCCTGAAGTCTATTCCATCCCTGAAGGCTACACTGGGGTGTCATAGGGCATTTCAGAAAGCCTTTGCTCACAGTGAAAAGAAACTGAAACATTGGAATGAGAGAGAATGATCTTGGACAAAACCTGTTTCCTGAACTGGACTTCTAGTTTCTAGAAGGCTAGGCTGGTTATTGCAGAGATTAGGTTTGGTTCTTATTAGTTACAGTGGTTACCAGTAACACAGCTTATGAAGTAGGTGTGGGCTGACAAAGTTACACTTCAGCTTCAAAATTGCAGACACAAATTAGTCCTGTCAATGTCAGCCTTATGGCAATTTTTGGAAAAATTGTTTTACTATTAACTCAGCTGTGCACTTTGCTTCACTTTTGTATGCTTTTTCTGCAACTTTTTAATGCATTTAAAATAAAGGCAGAGATATACATAGTATTAAAATGACTTCTGTAGAGAGATAAATTCCATTAATTAGTCAAAATGAAATATAAATTTACAAATTGCAAAAGTAGTTAGACATTCCATTGTACTCTTAACTGCACATTCAATTCAGTACATACTAATGCTCAATTAACATTATAAAAAATCAAGGTTAAAATATAATTAATGTAACTCTAGCTTAGTTATAATTAAACTAATTATACTGATATACAGTGTAACAACAGCTATCTCAGCCATTATATTGATGTAAATTTATTCTGCCTTTCAAGTACAGCTATTTGAATTACATTTTTCATTATTTATCAAGCTGAATATCATAACTATCAAAAGAGTCCAAGTTCTAGCTATAAGGAATTATTTTACTTTTTCCTCTTTGGAGAGCAGTTCTTTGGTCCTATGACTTTGTAATCCAACAGCTGAGATGACTGACTTAATTCAAACAGCATGGGGAGCTGCTGTCATGGAGGATGTCTCTGTGCAGAAGGAAGATAGAAATTGATGGTAGATAAATTAATTACATGAGGAAGACTGCCAAATGCTTGAGGCCTCAGTGAATTTATGAATAAGATGACACCCAGCTTATCTGTTTCTTCCTCTGTGCACCCCAATACAAATGAGACTTTAAG
The DNA here is from genome assembly GCA_013399075.1 of Chloroceryle aenea. Lineage (NCBI taxonomy): Eukaryota > Metazoa > Chordata > Aves > Coraciiformes > Cerylidae > Chloroceryle > Chloroceryle aenea. The sequence continues at coordinate 165,085 of VWZY01002499.1, forward strand.
TATGAACTTGAAATAAATTCTATTTGGCAAAATACAGTGGCAAAGACTGCAAAACAGAGAGTGCCAAAAAGGCAAACAAAGCACTAGTCACATTATTTGTCATTTTATACTGATCTTGACATGACACTTAAAGAATTTTTGACACTTTCTCTTCTGTGTTTAGCCCTCCTCAGTTTATGGAGGCTTTATGACATAAAGTCACTGAAGAAAGTTAGACACAAATACAGAAGGGGGAAAAAAAAAAAAAAAAAGTGGAACAGATGTACAATATCTGCTGATACATCAGCCCAGCAGAGATTCAAAGACAATGAGAACTCACTTCATTAAGTGCCGGCTTTTCTTAGTACATATTTAACACAGATCTTACTACTTCAAGCTATTAGACAGAAAAATTAACTATAAAAATATTTACAGTTTTGCATGCTAGTTTTCATTCAGGCAGCTCATGCACTGCTGACAGTCTAGTTATGTCAGTAGAGCTAAGCATTAGCTAAACTGAGTGCATTTGTATCCTTAAAGAGGAACAGTTGTGCTACACAGAACCCAAAAAAAATGTCAAGCAGACCCTGCAGTTAACTATTATACATATTTAAGCTTGACAACTCCTTTGTATGGATGTTATTCAAAAGCTACTTAGTCTCGTAATGTTTTATGTCATCATACTTTATAAATACAAGTAAGCAAATTTTATTAAAACACTCTCCTTTCTAGTCATTTTCCTTTTTGCTTTTAATATTTCTGCCCTTTATAAGGGGGACTACAGGTATTTCAGTATCAGTATTTTATTTCTACATCTTCCAAAGTAACTGTTTCAAGGCTGCTTCTTCTATTGACTCTCCTTAATAATAGGGCTGCAAATATCCCTAATATGGAGACACTTTCTATATGATAATTATTTTTATGTTTCATGGGGACAGATTCATCACTGAAAATAGCAATGTTAATGAGGTACATAAATAATAATAAAAAAAGGCAAAATCCCCTGGAGATGCCATTTTGCTAGTATCTTTACAAGATTGGCTGTGGTTAGTGATAAATTTCTATTATTTCCCCTATTGGACTATCTTTATCACATTGCAAAGGTTAAAAGTTGCCTAAAAACATTTTCTGCGGAAGGATATGAAAATAAAAAGAATAAGCAGGCTTTTGGTAGACTGCTCAGCTTGTATGCTATAAAAAAATACTATACATGCATTTCCATGTAAATGGTAAAATACAAAGTTGAGGCACATAATGCATTTAAAATATCTATTTAATTTGTAGTGTATGAAAAAGATAAATACTTAATAAAAACAGATACTAGCCTTCATTTCCCCAAAAGAGTGTCTGCATCAAAAAGAATGCCAGGAAACCCTGGAATTCTGATCTGCAGAAGAGATGGAGTTGGCTTCGGCATGTAATAAACATTCCTGATTAATAACACTCTGTTTTATGAATCCCAGTGATATTAAAAATTGTTACACAACATGTAGCTTTTGTGCATTTTACTAAGCTTCTTTTGTAAAAACATACAGTTTTCTCTCAGATTCTTAGGAATAAGCTCCTATATTTGCAGTATTAAACATTTAACAAACAAGCAACCCAGTGGCAAACAAATCTTTTAGAAGTACTTGAAAATGTTGTGAATCTGCTTTTCTGCCACGTTTAAAAAGGCAGCTACCACTGAGAAGTATATTTTTCTTATTTTCTTTGAGAATCTAGCAGGAGTTCCATGAATACAACTTGATTATCAATGTGTGAGTCTCTTTCTATATAAGCCCAAGTCCCTTCAAGGTGTTTTAGGTTGAACTTCTCAAAATTCTACTTTGAAATTCAACATGCAGCTTTGAAAAAGCTCATCTTTCATTTGTAGTCCCCTGTCACAGAATCACAGAATCACAGAATCACAGAATCCTAGGGGTTGGAAGGGACCTCGAAAGATCATCTAGTCCAACCCCCCCTGCTAGAGCAGGGCCACCTAGAGTACATCACATAGGAACATGTCCAGGCGGGTTTTGAATGTCTCCAGTGAAGGAGACTCCACGACCCCCCTGGGCAGCCTGTTCCAGNGTGTTGTCCAAAGGTGTAAATTTCAAGGCTGTTTTCAGTGTACTTACCTCAAAGAGACACTTCTGACTGCATTTTAAGTTTGGTGAAAATAATACAATAGCAATCAGGAAAATGTATATATGGTTTTGTTGGCTTTGTTGTTTCAGTATGTTAAAAACCAGGAATTTTCACACGTAGTTATTCAAAGAAACAGGAACTGTTACAAATTAATGAGTTTCTGCATGGAGTTACACCAATTAGGTTCTCCAGTACTTATAATAATTTTGCATACTCATTTCATTATGTGATCATGAGGGATCCATCAGATTATAGTATCCTGTCCTTTCAGTGTCACAGAGGACAAAAGTTGCGTTTTTCCAGTCAAACTGAACAGAGACAGGATCTACATCTAAACTACTGCCCAGATCACACATCAGGAGTCATTATCAGGGGTAATGGATCTATGGAATGTGCTTCATGACAGATTTTAAATAAAAAGTCTAGATCTGCTGTCCACAAATGGTCTGCAGCTGTGATTAGCAACTGCTCTCTTCATCTGACTCTCCTCTCCATCAGTGCCAGGAGCACCAGACTTTTGAGCACACCACTGGAGTAAGAAGAGAAGACTTCTTACTATGATATACCCCATTCCTCCATTTATCTCAAGCATACATACAAATCAGTCCACCTAAAAGTCCCTGGGACAAGTGAGTCTAATGATTCTTAAGCTGTTGAGGAGGTTCTCCAGACCTATTGTCGTGATAATCTTACCTATGGAAGAGTCAATGAATTTACATCCTAGTGATTTTCAGTAGTACAGCAACACAGTGCATCACGAATCACAGAATCACAGAAAGTTAGGGGTTGGAAGGGACCTTGAAAGATCATCTAATGCAACCCCCCTGCCAAAGCAGGATCACCTAGATCAGGTCACACAGGAACACGTCCAGGCAGGTTTTGAATATCTCCAGAGAAGGAGACTCCACGACCCCTATGGGAAACCTGTTCCAGTGCTCTGTCGCCCTCACCATGACAATTTTTTTCCTTATGTTTACCTGAAACCTTCTATGCTTCAGCTAGTACCCATTACCCCTGGATGTCACTGGAAAGAGCTTGGCTCCATCGTCCCAACACTTGCCCTTTACATATTTATAGACATTAATGAGGTCACCCCTCAGTCTCCTTTTCTCCAGGCTAGAAAGACTCAGCTCTCTCAGCCTCTCCTCCTAAGGGAGATGCTCCACTCCCTTACACATCTTAATGCTCTGTGCTGGACTGTTCTCCAGCAGCTCCCTGTCTTTCCTGAACTGGGGTGCCCAGACCTGGATACAGTACTCCAGGTAGGGCCTTACCAAGCACAGAGCAGAGTGTGAGGAGATCCTCCCTCGACCTGCTGGCCATGCTCTTCATGATGCATCTCAGGATGCCATTGGCATGCTCTGTGCTGGACTGTTCTCCAGCAGCTCCCTGTCTTTCCTGAACTGGGGTGCCCAGACCTGGATACAGTACTCCAGGTAGGGCCTTACCAAGCACAGAGCAGAGTGTGAGGGGATCCTCCCTCGACCTGCTGGCCATGCTCTTCATGATGCATCTCAGGATGCCATTGGCCTTCTTGACCACGAGGGTGCATTGTTGGCTCATGGTCATCCTCTTGTCCACCACGAATCCTAGATCTTTTTCCCCAGAGCTGCTCTCCAACAGATCAGCCCCCAACCTGTACTGATACATGAGGTTGTTCTTCCCCAAATGCAGTATTTTACACCTGCCCTTGTTTAACCCACCCAGCTTTCCAACCTGTGCAGGTCATGCTGGATGCAGTGTCAGCCACTCCTCCCACTTTTGTTATCATCAGCAAACTTGCTGAGGTTACACTTTCTCCCTTAGTCCAGGTCATTGATGAATATGTTGAACAGCACTGGACCCAGCACTGACCCCTGGGGAACACCACTCCCCACAGGCTTCCAACTAGATTCTGCTCCACTGCCCACAACTTTCTGGGCTCTGCCCTTCAGCCAGTTTCCAATCTATCTCACCACACAACCACCCAAGACACACTCCTTAAGCTTGGCTGTGAGGAGTATCATGGGAGACAGTATCATGGGAGACAGTATTGAAAGCTTTGCTGAAGTCGAGATATACCGCATCCACTGCCCCCCCCTCATCTATCCAACTACTTGTGCCATCATAAAAGGCTATCAGACTAGTCAAGCATGACTTCCCTTGCTGAATCCATGTTGACTACTTGTGATAAGCCCCCTTTCCTCCACATGCTTTGAGATGGTGGCAAGAAGAAGCT
>VWZY01002499.1:169803-186603 GCA_013399075.1 Chloroceryle aenea
GGTCACCAGGGCACCCACTTCATTCAGCAGTGGCCCCACATTTCCTCCAGACTTCCTTTTACCTTCAATATACTCAAAAAAGCCTTCCTTGCTGTCCTTTACCTCCCTCACCAGGTTTAGTTCTAAGGAGGCCTTAGTTTTCCTTGTTGCATCCCTGCATCTTCTGACAACCTCTCTGTATAATTCCCAAGTGGTCAACCCCTCCTTCCATATTCTCTGTAATACCTTCTTCCACTTAAGTTTATTCAATTATATCCCTGCCAAGCCATGAAGGTCTCCTAGCTCTNTCCTCCAGACTTCCTTTTACCTTCAATATACTCAAAAAAGCCTTCCTTGCTGTCCTTTACCTCCCTCACCAGGTTTAGTTCTAAGGAGGCCTTAGTTTTCCTTGTTGCATCCCTGCATCTTCTGACAACCTCTCTGTATAATTCCCAAGTGGTCAACCCCTCCTTCCATATTCTCTGTAATACCTTCTTCCACTTAAGTTTATTCATTAGATCCCTGCCAAGCCATGAAGGTCTCCTAGCTCTCTTACTTAATTTCTTACTCTTTGGGATGGTTTGATCTTGAGCCTGGAGGAAAAGCTGCTTTGAATATTAGCCAGCTTGCTTGGGCCCCCTTACCATCTAGAGCCCTGGCCCATGTGACTTTTTCAAGCAGTTCCCTGAAGAGGCCAAAGTTTGCCCTTCTGAAGTCCAGGGTAGCAATGCTTGTGGCCCTGTGTCTGCTGCATGTGATTCTGAACTCCACCATCTCATGGCCACTGCAGCTAAGGATGCACCCTACTTTCACATCCTCAGCCAGTCCCTCTTTGTTTATTAGTACAAGGTCCAACAGTAGTACTCTCTTTGTCAGCTCCTCCACCACCTGCGTGAAGATTTTATTGTCAATGCATTGGAGGAACCTACTGGACTGTGCATGACTGGCTGTGTAGATTTCCCAGCAAATGTCAGGATAATTGAAGTCCCCCATGACAACCAGAGCCTGTGATTGTGAGGCTACTTCCAGCTGCTTGCAGAAGGCCTTGTCAGCTTCCTCATCCTGATCTGGTGACCTGTAGTAAACACCCACGACAATGTCTCCCATACTAGTCTCCCCCTTAATCCTTACCCACAAGCTTTCAACTCGTGCTTCATTGCTCCCCAGGGAGAACTCAATACAGTTACGCTCTCACATAAAAATCACTTCTACCACCTCACCTTGCAAACCTATCTTTCCTAAAAAGGACATAGCCATCCATGACAGCGTTCCAGTCATGTGAGCTATCTCACTATGTCTCAGAACGATGACCTCATTTCAATTACTGAGACAGTACACAGATCTCTAGTATATCCTGTTTGTTCCCCAAACTGCATGCATAAGAATATAAGCATTTCAGAGAAGTTCTAATATTAGAGCACTGCCCCACTGGTGAAAACCCAGCTACAACCCCTTCCCCCTTCAAATCTAGTTTAAAGCCCTGTCAATTAGCCCTGCTAAGTCCTGCCCCAAAATCCTTTCCCCCCTCTGGGACAGGTGTGTCCCACCTATCCCACATGTTGTCAGCAGACCAGGTGCCATATTAACTTCCCCGTGATCAAAGAACCTAAAATTCCATCTGTGGCACCAGTCTCTGAGCCACATGTTAATCAGGTGTGTTTTCCCCTCTCCAGTGTTTTTCCCTACCACTTGAGGGATTGATGAAAACACCACCTGAGCACCTGAGCCTTCAACTAGTCATCCCAGTGCCTTGAAGTCCTTTTTGATTGCCTTTAGACTTCCCTCTACAACCTCATCATTACCTGTCTGGATAACTAACAAAGTAATAATCAGAGGGCTGCACCACAGCAGTGACCTTCCTTTTAATATCTCTAACCTGAACTTCAGGGATGCAGCATGATCTGCTTAAAAGGAGTTGCCAAAATATGAAGCAAGGAATAAAGTCAGGAATGACATAAATCTCTTCTCCCAGACTCAAATCTATTTGTTTTCCCAAGCTTAGCTACTGTGTAATTGCAGCTCTTGGTTGAGGCTGCATTCTCAAATTAATGATGAGCTTTGAAAACTTGGGAATGTGAGTTTTACACTCACTTCAGAGCAATAAAAATCCATAACCTGGATTGACACCACCATAATACAGAGTGATAATTTATGCTGTCAAGGATATTTTGGCCACTTAAATGCAAATGTCTAAGTCTTCCTCTTCAGCCTCCTAAATCTGTCAAATATTATTACTTATATTTTAGCATATGGTAAATAACATTGTATCTTAAAGAAAGCTTTCATGATGGATTTTAAACACAGTGGTGGAAATGAAAGTAGCACACATGATGTGCAGGAAGGGTGTTTAACCTATTGTTAAATGCCAGTAGCCTACTAAAGTTGACCTCAGAAGTATTTTTATCTATTCAGTCACAGGTACATAACAACAAATCTAGTAAAAGGAATATGGGCATTGTTAAATTGTTTTTTAAAAAGTTCTCTTTAGGAGTTCTGATAAAAATGTCATGTAGTCAATAAACATAGCATGTGCCAATACACATTATGATGGAATATATTCTTAGATTTGCTTTCAAGTGGATATTAAAATATTGGAATTGTCACACCTGATCAAATAATTTCCCCAAATACACACCTGGTACCACTTTATGCAGGGAAAGCCATATGCAATCTGTGAATGCACAGGTGGAACCAAAGTCAAGTCTCATAAAAATCTACAGAAAAATACCTCTCAACATTTACACAAAACCTGTGAGCCTAAATACTGCCACAAGGGCAATATTACAGAATATTTTATTTTGTAAATCCCAAATATTCTTCAGACTCATGCTGATCTCCATGATATGCTGGTACAAAGCTGTCCTGGTTTGAGTGAAAATAGGACTAATTCTGTTCAGGGTTTTTATGTTTCAGCTTAGTACTTCTAACTAACTGCACTTTCTTAAGTTAGAAGCATGTTTTCACAGTGTCTGCTGCTGGCAGTGATAACAGCCCATGCTTAGAGTTACTACCAAGGGTTGGTGTGCAGACCAAGGCCACTGCTGGATGGTGTGTACCACACAGGGGGGTGCAGGAAAGTGAAAGACCACACCTGCAGGGAGGAGCAGACAGGGCAGATGACCCCCAACTGACCAATGAGGTATTCCAGCCCATGGATGGGAAGGGTCTATTGGGCTTTTCCCCGGGCTCTTCTCTCCTCTTGGACTGCTTCCCTGGAACATCCAAGGAGGACTTTGTCCATTCTGCCTTTGATCCTGTGTTCCTGAATCCAGTATCAGCATCCAGCTCCTGAACACAGCTCTCGTCTGCTGCAGGGCCCAGTCTGGGACCCATGGTGCCTGCTCTACATCATCAGTGGTGACAGTGATGTAATTACCATCGAGGCGTGGGGTTCAATACTGGTTTTGTATATATTTGAGCATATTCTAATTATTATTATTGTTGTTAATAAGCATTCAAGATGTTATAGTTTCCTTCTCTAATCACTAAGTCCCTCTCCCTTATTCCTTTTCTCTTCCCCTTTGGGGAGGGAGGAGGGTTAACTGAGAGCATCTCTTAGGTCGAAGGGGCTGCCCTGTCTCTAAAATGTGACAAAAGCATTCCATCTGTCCCAAAGAATATCAAATGTTAAATTTTTGTTGTTGTTATTATTATTGTTGCTTAATAGCTGAAATTTTTAGACTTGTGTTCTGGGAAGTTATAAATGAAAACAACCATATAAAAGTCCCTATAAACATTGCAAAGTCTCACTCATCACTTCCTATTCTGTTAAGAATCATTTTTCTAATATCTGTTTAGTCATTCTTCCATGATTAACAATTAAATTAACAATGGTCATTTTAGGAGTTCTTTTTTATCAAAGTATTTTTACACCGAATGTCTTAAAAAAAAGGTATTAAGATAATTTACAACACACTTAAATAAAAATCACAATTGGTAGCAGTGATGGTGTCCATTTCAAAAATGTCCAGAAATCTGAATTTTGCAGTACCAGAAACTGCTTACATTTTGAAGGTAAATATGCTCATCATTACATTTTGAAGGTATATCTGTTCATCATTATCTTTGCAACGAAATGACCAAATACTGATCTATAAAAGCATTTAATTTCTAAAACAAAGAAAAGTAACTTGTCATTTTGAAAAATCCAAAATGCTTCCTTTAAAAATTTTCTGAATTAAACACTTAAACTATCCTTCCCAAAAACACATAGATATCATTTAGAAAAAGAATTTTTAAATTGTTAACTAGCCTATAATACATGTATATATAAACATATATATTTTACTTTGACCTGGATAAAAAAATAACTTTACTTCCCCTCCAATTTTGCTGGGAAAAGTGGTAAATATTGGTTACATCTAACACGAAACATCCATTATTCACTTACCACTCCATCAAATCACCAGTCACTCAATATCACCAATGCTACCTCCTATTCTAATTACATAGCATATTGATCAAGTAATTAATTAATGACTCTGAAGGACACAAGTGTTAGAAAACATTGTAAAGTTATTCACTTGAAGCAATGCTCATCAGCCTAAGCCAGGAAACTTTTCAGTGTGGCACCAGTGTAAGCCCATGGCAAGGAGGTTGGAATTCGATGATCTTTGAGATCCTTTCCCACCCAAACTATTCTATGATTCTATATATGTCCATACATGTGGACATATTGTATATTAAGAATTTTGTTACAATTTTTAAAGGCTGTATGTTAAGGCTTCCTAGAGCCTACTCTTTTGGTACCAGACAAGTTTTATTCTTAATTAACAGAGCTGTCAGATGGAATTAAATAATTCTAAAATGCTTTCCTACAGAGACTTAACAGCAATAAAGCAATATACATTTAAAAGGGAAGAAAACGGGCCCTTAGAGTACAGCATAAAGGACTGAAGATGTGCTGAGTCTTTGATCATTGGCATTATCAATTAGCAGTATTCTGATCAAACCCTCTGTTATTTACCCTGTAGGAGTCCTGATAACAGCACGTCCTGCAGATGGGATGATATCTCCAGTCAACATCTTAAATGTTGTGCTTTTCCCAGCTCCGTTTGTTCCCAGGAGTCCAAAACACTAATAGAGATTTTAAAAAAAAAAAAAAAGTATTGCCAGACAGTCTCTGCTGAAAGAAATGTCATATTACATCTTTAATAGTTTCTCTCCTTTTCATATTTCTTATTCTGTCTGTAAGATACTGTATATGGATACAGTGTACATACAAATTCCCTTTCCCACAGAAAAGACATTATCAAAAAGACCATATATATAATATTTTTATTACTCCCTAATTCGTAAAAGTGACTTAAGATTCTAGCCCTCCACTTCAAATCCTGCCCAGTAACTAAATGCATTATTTATCCATATTATTACTGTACCTGTTACTAGAATTGAACCTGACAATCTCAAGTCCTATTTGAGAGCCCTGACTGACAGTCCATAGAATCATTATTTCTGTTTCCCATGAGCTACTTCACTCTGTACAAGTAAACGAACAACAGTCAAAACACACACTGACTGTACAGTTATTTCAGGCTCCTAGTTGAAATGAATATATGTTTAAGCTAGGACAGGATTCACATTGAGTTTACATACAGCACTTCATAAATTTTAAAGTACTTGTTTAATGAACATTCTTATTTACAAATAGGCTTTAATCAGCAATAAAATCCTCCTGGTTACCCTGGTTCCTCAACAACTGATCTATACATGGCAGAATGTCACTGAACTTGTACTGCCATGCACTAGTTTCTCATTCTCATCTCTTTCAATTTACTATTAGCAATCAAGGATAGTTTTTTCCTTATTGGTATTTTTAAAACCAATTTCTGCAATTCCCCAGTGCATTAAAATAATGTGCCTGCCCCCAACCCTCCAAATAAATACTGTCCTGAAATATTTAGGATTACCATATTTTTTTCAGTTTATTAAAATAGTATGCTAGCATATTATATACTAGATTTAAATATACTGGTAGATTTAATCATGCCTACTATGAGTTTGCCTTGGTGACAAATTTAGGATTCTGTCCACAGCTTACAACTGAGCTAGGTATTTTCTGCTTTCTCTTTGAACATTGAGCTGCTATGCTACCTTCTTTCTTTTTTGTGTGTGAGTTTATAAACTGTAACATGGTAAAGACAACCAAGAAGAAGAAATTAAGACACTGAGGAACTTCTAACTGCTCAAAAAAAGGGAACAATTGCTTCTTAAGAAGTATCTGCTTTTATCCATTTATTGATTTTTCAGAAATTACCACAACTAAAATTGTTCTGCTTCTATCTACAGATCTTTGATTATAGACCTGAGTATGTCTGAAGAATTGCTCAGAATGAAGTGTTATTCTCTGAAAGGAAAAAAAAAAAAAAAAAGGCCTCTTTACCTCTCCCCTTGGTATTCCCAAGCTTATACTTTCCACAGCTGTGTTTTTCTTACTGAAACCTCCATAGCACTTCCTGAGGTTGTACAGAAGAAGGACATCATTACTAGCTCTTCCACCAAAGAGTCGCTGTCGCTCCATTTCTACATCAACATCTTCTGAAGGGTTGACAATGCTATTAGTTGAATTCTGATCCCTAAAACAGAAGATAAGTGACACATGGCAAATTGGACACTGCTGCACTCTGGATAAAGGTTGCAGTCCCTTAAAGCTGCACAATAAAATATCTGCAGAATCCAAGGGAAACAGCAACTACTAGTATTTTTTTATTCAGTTTCCATTAATTCAGATACACCAGAATATCAGAAATATTTATTTTCAGGTGTTCAAAGGAATATAACATTTTCTTGCTTTAAAAATTAGTTCAGTGTCCACTATGGCAGAATATAAATGGTGACACACCTTGCTTTCTGAAGGAGATCCCAATGAAGAAAAAGCCGTAAAAGAAGAAGCAGGGTTCCCTGAAGGGCCATTTCCACAAAAATCCAGCCCAGGAAATTCATCTCAAAGGGGCTTACATATGAATCTATTCCAAAGCTGATAGTCAGGTCAAACTTGATCTGATTGTACGAAAGTTCTATTAAACCCTGGCCTAAGCAGAATTGTGGGAATACAATGAACACCCATTTGAGGATATTGTAGATGTTCTGAAAACTCTGTATTAAGATTCAGGGGAGGGGAAGGGAGAAGAAAAAAAAAGTAGAAAGAAAAAATTAGCTTTCTCCAACAGCACATTAAGCATTCAAATCTCACTCAACATGAACTGATTTCAAAAGAGTGAACTGTTGTGAACTGTTTTGTGGCAGGGTTCATCTCTTAGTGTATTTTAGACTGCTTAGGGTCATGTGATTCTAATTTTATCTGACAGCATGTTCACAGACAAAACACATATGGCCACAATCATTCTAATTCCTAAAAATTATAATGTTTAAGTGCTATTGAATCTACATCATCAAATTAAGCCTACTTTAACACCAAATCTGCTTCCAAATTTGAATGCCTTGTAATCCAAGTTTTACTTCAAACATCAAGTTTTTAACCTGATACATGCATAGATATTCATACACATTCTGGATCTCGTCTCTCTCTCAAGTTGCTGAATTACCATTATGAATAATTAAAATTATATACATGGAGTGAGAATGCATATTACTATTCATAGAGTGCATCACAGATCCTAGGAGTATGTGGCTTGTCTCTTATGTCAATATTATTCAAACACATTTTACAATGCATATAATCTATTCAATGGACCAGAACAGCTCCCATTATGTACCAATTACAACTTAATGGTCTGGAAAATGTCAAGGTTTCAATTAACATTGTTCTTCCATTATTACAGTGTAATTTTTTATTTTTTTGGTCATAAACACACTAAAATTCAAGATGCTAACAAGCAATATCATATACACTAGGACAGAAAAATCATGAACGTTTAAAACATATAAGCTATTCTGATGGAAAAAAATCTTGTCTCTGTGTATGTATAATCATATGTATATATATACAGATATATATTTTATACTGACCTGCACCTTGGAAATTATAGCTAACAAACGAGGCAAGAGAGTCACCAGCATGGTACATAGGCCAAACACAAAATTTAAAGAGATGTAAGAAATAAAAGCTACATCTGAACTTGAGAAAAATCTGGATACAAGATACATCCATGGTAAAGTTGCATATCTGAAAGTTTAAAGAAACACAAATAATCACAAAAGTGTTTTTGTCTCAGCAAAAATGAACAACAAAAAGTGGAAAAAAAAAAAAACTTTGAGAAAAAAGGACAAATTTGGGATGTTTTCTTTATCAAATTACCTTATGATTCCATAGGTGTACACATAGTTACAGTCATGTGATGGGCAGATATGATCAATTTTTTCATGTATCAACTGCATATATTTCCTTTCACTGATCCAGATAGCTCACAGACCTCATTTCTGAATGACTGCAAGACCATGCATTTGAACAAGCCCCTTACACAGAAGTAGAATTAAAACCAAATATTTGAAGCTTAAATCAAGGATTCTGAGCAATCAGCTTATCTTAGAGGTTCTCATAGAATGAAAATGAACAAAAAAGGAAGGAGCAGGGGGGAGAAATAAAAAAGAAAACGAAAAAAGAAAGAACAAGGAAAAAAAATCATTAATCCTTGAACTGGAGATAATATTTGTGTCAGTGACATATGAGAACTGATATCGGCCAAAGACAATGTTAGCCTTGTTATTACCTAAAACAGGTTATCAGTTAGCAAAGTAGTAGACATGAAAAATGAGTTCAGTTACTTCATAGCGCAAAGATGGTAAGTTCATAGCTACATCATTTTCAATGCAAATCTTTATTGGAGGAGGGATGGTACCCTCCATTCTGTCAGGTTATGTGACATGTATCCGAAATGGAGCAGTCATGCTTTTTATAAAGATATGTCTAGCCAGACTAAAAAAATATGCAGACAATTTGATGAGCTTGAATGTCATGTAAAGGAAATTTATTTTCCATTCAACATAGTGCAAGACATATCTATCAAACAGTATATAGACCACATGAGCTTAGGTAACAGCATACACCATTGTAAGATGGCAAGTATATATATAGTTGTATATATAAATACTTAGATAGTATTAATATATGTATGTATAATTGTTTTAATAGTGAGCTAAATGCAAGAGCAACTAGCCAAAAATCTGTGAATTCACTTCTTCATTTCATTAAACAGTAGTTTAGGTTATGAGCCATAAAAGTATCTTTTCAATTCAGTATTGTGTATGCTACAGATGAATTTATTTTTGTCTAATAATATAAAAATCCTTTACCTTCAGAAACAAACTTTGACTTGATGTGAAGTATTAGTGATGTTATCCTCAGTTTACAGGAAGATAAAAGTGAAAGGACAATGTTTGGGTCTTAGATGAAGATTGTAAATATTCAAGATCACATTATTTTTCAGTATCTTGTTGCCAATCTTAATCACATACTATTTTCTTCCCATCATGCACATACCAAAATCACTGTTATAAGTTTTACTCTGAATTACAATACCATAAATACAAGTTCATGCTTGCCAACCGTTCAGGAAAGAGACATGATTTAGAGTGATGTTATTCTGCTGTAAATGAAAGCAAAATTTTGTTTCTTTGCTTATACCTTCTAACAAATCAGTAAGAATTTCATAATACTTAAGTTGTATGATGCTCAAAGGCAGCCTTTAAAGTAGCTGCATGTCATACCTACATTTCTATCCTAACTCTTTCTTTTCCTTCAGCTGTAATTTGTTATTTAAGTATCAAAAATAGAATAATTTAGATGAAAGTGTATAAGCAGTTGCACTATAAACCACTTCTGCTGTCATCTAAAAGAGGAAAAAAAAAAGTTTATTTAAGAGACCATTACATTTTTAAAGGAAATTAGTTTTAAAGTAGTAGACTAGAAAATTGTTGATTGTTCTTTCAAGAACACCCTCTTGTGGCACATAGCTTAACTTTTCCACAGAACTGCAGAATGGTAGGTGTTGGAAGAGACCTCTGGAGATCATTGAGTCCAACCACCCCTGCCAGAGGAGGATCACCCAGGGTAGGCCACACGGGAACAGATCCAGGTGGATTTTGAAAGTCTCTAGAGAAGAAGAATTCACAACCATTCTGGGCAGCCTGTTCCAGTGGTCTGTAACCCTCACAGTAAAGAAGTTTTACCTCATGTTCAAGTGGAACTTCCTGCATTCCAGTTTGTGCCCATTGCCTCTCATCCTATCACTGAGCACCACTGAAAAGAGACTGGCACCATCTTCTTCATACCCACCCTTTAGATATTTATAAATGTTTATAAGATCCCCTCACAACCATCTGCCCACTAAACAGCCCCAGGTCTCTCAGACTTTCCTCATAAAACAGATGTTCCAGTCCCAAAATCATCCTTTTAGCCCTTTCCTGGACTCACTAGTATTTCCCTGTCTCTCTTTTTTCATATAGCTTTGCTATTTTAACCTTTACTCCAGGTCAGAAATGCTACACAAATGTACCTCAAAGAGAAAAATAAAAATTTTGAAGGAAAAAAAATGCATTATGTAATGCAGATAAATAAGAAATACATGTACAGTACTGGGAAAAGTTAAAATGATTGCAATAGATTTCATCATGTTTACTTTTTAGTTATGCTGAGTAAAGGGTATAATCAGAAGAGTGATGACTGAAATTTATCAAAGTGTCCTTGGGACATATTAAACTTGCTGACTGACAGTTACTGTATTTTTAATACATATTAATGCATATTGAATACATATTTCTAGTTAAAAATCACTGTATCAGCCAAAGATGAACAAGACAAAATATGAGGTGATTAAGTTGCATCTGCAGTCAATGCAAAAAAATTTAGAAGGCAATCCTGCTTCTCAGTCAGTTATTTAGTCAATAGCAAAACTTTAACTCAACATTTTGGTTAAAACAATGGCAGCATAACTCTCTTTCTTTATATATATAGCTGGAGGCACAAGATCTTAAAAACAGTTTCAAGGTAAAATACAGAAAGCTTTTTATTTAAGTGTTTATCTGAGGTTCTTCCTGTAAGAGAACATGTCCTGATCTTGCAGAAAGTCTTTTCTACCTTTCTTTCTTGTGTTTCTCTCACGGAGCTGTTATATTTCATTAGCTAAACATCTGTCTTGCTAGCTACTGCATCACTTGGAAGCCCACAAATATATTGATCCACCCAAGAGTATTGAGGGAGCTGGCACAAGTGCTCACCAGACCACTTTCCATCATTTATCATCAGTTCTGAATGACCAGGAAGGCCTCAGTTGACTAGAAATTAGCAAAATGTGATGCCCATCTACAAGAAGGGCCAGAAGGAGAATCTGGAGAACTACAGGCCTGTCAGTCTGACCTTGGTGCCAGGGAAGGTTAAGAAGCAGATCACCTTAAGTGTCATCACATGGCACATATAGGACAACCAGGTGATCAGTTCTAGTCAGGAAGGGTTTATGAAAGGCAGGTTCCATTTCACTAACCTGATCTCCTTCTATGACAAGTGACCCACTGAGTGGATGAGGGCAAGGCTGTGTATGTTGTCTACTTAAACTTTAGTAAAGCTTTTGACGCTGTTCCCTGCAGCATTCTCCTGGAGAAACTGGCTGCTCATGGCTTCGATGGGTGTACATTTTGCTGGATAAAACATTGGCTGGATGGCTGGGACCAAAGAGTGGTGGTGAATGGAATTAAATCCAGTTGTTGGCTAGTGACAAGTGCTGGTCTCTGAGGTTCAGTATTGGAGCCAGTTCTCTTTAATATCTTAACCAAGGATGTGGAAGAGAATTGACAATTCTATGATTCTATATGCATTCCCCCCTTCAAAGAGTACAACAATTAGTTGTTCGACATAAGAAAAAATACCTTTTCAAAATGCTTATCTGAAATTATTTATCTTAAGCATTTCTCACATCACCTGGGGCTTCACATAGGAAGAGTTAAAGGAACAGAATAGACAGACCATTATTTTGATTGAGCAAAGGGCTCAACAGACCTGTTTCTATAGAGAAATCAGTCCTCTGTTTAACTTTTTATTAATATTTTTCACATGAAACTAAGCAAGAGAGTGACACGGGAGGACATTCCTCTCTCACAGTAGTATTAGAAGACAAATCTCCAACCAGCCCAGTATTCCCCATTGAACAGATTTCAATGGAATGATATATTCCTGGAGCTTTGTAAAATTACAGAATTACATAAAATAGGTAGAATCGTAATAAAAGACAGCCATTTCTTACCTTCTTGATGATATTCTGCACAGGTAAGGACAGACCTATGCTATAAATCTCTCATTTTCTGGAGAATAACATAAAATCCATTTCTAGCAGCAAATTATTACTATAGAGGATATGTATTTTTGGGACATTTCCAGACTTTTTTTTTTTTACTTTTTTTTTAAAATATGTGAGCAAATATCTGTCCACCTTCCACATGGATCGTTCAAACTCATGTTTCAGCCAGTTTTCTCACTATGTTTTGTTGAATCATAATCATTTCCAAAAAGAGAAAATCATGCATCCAGCAGCAGGTGCCAACCAAGTCTAAGGATTTCTGTTTTTTTTTCTTACAAGCTATAATTCCATAGTAGCATTTCCAATCACATACCCGAAGAGTATCAGCAGGAGAACAGTGGCTGCCAAGTTTTTTCGGAAAGTGAAGGCTGATAACTGGAAGGCAGTAATAATGCCAACACACAAGGTGACTGGAACCATGTAAAACAGCTAGAAACAGAAGAAAAAAAGTCACTTAGCAAGTTAGCATCTCTTATTGGTCTTATTTAATTAACATAGAAGGGCTCTACAAATTAACTTTTCATATTTGCAATGTAATTACTCTATAAATTATGAAGTAGGAAGAAGAGTTCTGAGATTTTGTAGTCCACACTTGCTGTGAAACTGCCCCTCTTACATAGAGACATGAAACAGCCTGACAAAAAAAATTCAACTACAGAATATTCCCCTTAATTCAATTTCTATTGATCTTTCCAATATACCTATTTAACAAGCAAACTCTTCCAGATAATGAGTCCATATGGGACTATCGCTCCAAAACAACAAATTATACTGTGAATACAGTCTTGGATTCAGAACCAGCAGTTTTGTTGATTGGTGCTTCAGTCACAGGAGAATAGAATCACAGAAAATTGTTTAGGTTGGAAAAGCCCTTTAAGATCATCAAGTCCAACCAATAGTAAAGATATAATTTTAAAAGAGACTTCAGTGAAAGACCATGTGGAATGATGAAGTAAATGACAAAATTTATTGGAAACTTATAGTATTTACATTCTTTATTCAACAAGGGTTGACATAATGTCTCTTGACATATCATAGAATACCAGGTTGGAAGGGACCTCAAGGATCATCTTGTCCAACCTTTCAAGTTTAAAAATAAAAAGTTTAAAAGAGATGTACCAGCAATCTGTCAAGCTGACTCTTACAACTATCCAAACTTCCCTTGGGAGATTATTCCAATGTCTGATTGTTCTTACAGTGGAAAAATTTTCTTCTGGAGTACAATTGGAATCTCCCTAGGAGTAACTTGTACCCATTATTCCTTGTCTTTTCCATGGGATTCTTTGTAAAAAGGGAGTTTCCATCTTCTTGGTAGCCATCTTTTATGTACTGGTGCATGGTAATAAGTTCTCCCCTAAGTCTTTTCTTCTCAAGGCTGAACAAAACATTTTTTTCAGTCTTTCTTCGTATTACAGGTTTTCAGTCCTCTGATCATGCTCACGTCCCCTGTCTGGACCCTTTCCAGACAATCTGGGGTTTTTTTTGTATAGCTGGGACCAAAACTGAAACTGACATGACAGTAACCAAGAACTTAAGGGGGGAAGGATGTAACTGGTGGAAATACTTATCCAGAGAAACAGGTTCTGCTTGCAATTAGCAATGGCAAGATGTGAAAAATCTGTGCTCAGTTCCATTATCAGTGTCTTGCTTGCTCTGCGCATTGAAGTGGAGCTAATTCAGGCAGTGACTACTTCCATTTCTGCTTATATAATATTTAAGCTTATCCTAATATAACTGAGATTCTGAGATGTAACTCCAATACAGGCAGCAACTCAAGGTAAATATTCAGTGTAGAAGAACTTACTGTAGAAACCCTACTGGAAAAATTGGACTTTCATACTGAAGCACAATGCAAACATGTTTAAAATTAAACCAGAGGGTATGACTCCTTTGACAATGGGAAGACAGACACTTTTTAAAGAGAAAGGCAACTGAGTGAAAAGTAGACAGATGTAATGTTCTCATCATCTTCACAGTGTACCTTATTCAGTGCTGTATTATAACACACCATTCCACAGATTTAGGTTTAAGTTATACTGGAGCTGTTTAAAAAACATGGTTGAGAAGTCACAAAGCATCTGAGTCCCAGTATGTTTCAACAGGCCTGGGACTATTTTTTAGAGATAAACAAATAAAATCAAACATCAAATTCTATCAGAAATCTTACCTGAAAGCATGGTATGTTATGAAAGTTCAGCATGCATTAATAAAATAACCTTAATTTTTTTCCCTTAGTAATCTGAACAAAACACTTCTATTTGTCATGAAATTTTTGTAGCACTTTCATAATATCCATTTGTTGAACATAATAAAGAAAACCCTTCATAAATATAAATACAGTAAAACCAGCCTGATTTTCATGACAACAATTTCAGAAATCAAATACTTCTGCAGGTCTAGTAAAGATTAGGCTACCAATAATATAGGACACAGGCTGTAATGCTTAAAATATGTAGAGGGATTTCAAATTTGACAGTTCATTTATTTATATGTCCCTAAATGATCTGCGGCACAATTAACATTTAAAGCAGCGTCCATTCCCAGATCGTGATTGATCGTGCAGTACTGTGCTGAATTTGTGGGAAAATTTTGAAAGGAAGAGATTGCAAGAAAATAACAAGGAGCTGACTTTGCTGCACAAGGAGAAACTGAATGATGAAGGACTGAGTTTTTAACCAAGCCCCCTTACCTGACACAGCAGAAGGAGGAATACAAGGATTGACTGGACAAATAAATAAATAACATTTGGAGAATTGTGCTCTTACTTCAAACTTGCTCAACAGTGAAAATCCTGATTTCAAGCATCGATGGGTGAAGCTCTAATGTTTCAGATTTAGAATAATCTGAATGAGAACAGTGTTCCAAAAAAAATCTATTCCTGACCAGGTTAGTTTGCATGTGTTGCCTATGCTAGATGCCAGCCCTTCCTTCCATGACCCAGTGTGCTAAGGTGCACTAAGTTTATGTCCCTCCCCTGGTGCCTGGAATCTCTCTGAATAATCCAGGTCACTTCAATTGACCATTATTGCCTCTGAAACCAATCTCACAATTCAAAGCACCTTCTGTGAGAAGTGAATTATCAACAAACAGCACCCTAGCTCCTCAAACCAGTAATTCTATCCCTTTCCCAGAAATAGATGGCCTAATCTCAAATTCCTGACAAAAACTCATCATAAGTGAATTATGAAGAAGCGTCCCAGTAAGGGACACATATGCATGCCTCATATATGTCTATACACACACGTACACATGCACACATGTATACATATGCATATAGAATGGAGCAGTTCTTAATTTTAGTTTTTGAAGAGTGACCTTTGAATAAGATATTTGAAGATCATTTGTGGGATTCACACTTGATTGTAATCCAAATGAACTCCAATACACAGCCATTGAAAAATCAGTGACAGGGACTAACAGTGACTTAAGAAAGTTAATTTTATTTTACCACCTCTGCTTATTGAGCTGAACAGAAATCAACATCTCAGGTTTGAAGAAATTAAGCAAATGTTCCTATTTCATTTAACTATGTTGGCCTAAATCTGAACTGTCAAAGTCTGGTCTTGGTGGCATTCCTGTTTTGGAATAAATTCTTACATTTGAATAAAAGCATAGGATTTGCAGAAAAATAATTTTTGTGGATTTTCAAAAGAAGAGAAGATTTTCACATATGTAAACTAACTACATGCAGACAATACTACTTGTAATGCTAACAACAGTAACATTTAATTTGTGTGAGAAAAATAAATGTTCAGGACAAGGATTTCACCCATTTCTCATCTAAGTCATTCTGTGTATGTGAATTCATAACTAATATTTTTCTACTGTCTAACTTGCCAGAAATAAAAGGCACCAGTTGTGAGTTTCTCTCATACCACCCAGCAAGAGACAACGTAATTATGGGGTTTGTCCTGGTTGTGGCTATGATAGAGTTAATTTTCTTCCTAGTAGATGGTATCATGCTGTGTTTTGGGTTTAGTCTGAGAATAATCTTGATGATACACTGATTTTTTAGTTATTGCTAAATAACACTTAACCTACATTCAGGCTTTTTCAGTTCCCCATGGTCTGCCAGTGAGTAGGAGCACAAGAAGCTGAGAGTGAGAATGGCCAGGACATCTGACCTGTACTAGTCAAAGGGATATTCCATACCATAGGACACCATGCTTAGTATAGAAAATGGGGGAAGTCGGGTGGGAGGGGCAAAACACTGCTCAGGAATCAGTCAATGGGTGGTGAGTAACAGCATTGTCCATCACTTGTCTTTTTTTGGGCTTTATGTCTCTTTTTTTTTTTCTTACATTCCTTGTCATTACAATTAATATTGCTATTATGCTTATTATTATTGTTATTATTATATTTTATTTTAGTTATTGAACTCTTCTTATATCAACCCATGTGTTTTACTTTTTTATTTCAATTTTCTTCCCCATCCCACTGGGAGGGCAGAGGAGAGAGCAAGCAGCTGCATGGTGCTTAGTTGCCGGCTGGGGTTAAACCATGACAGACTTTAAAGTAGCTGACTAGTATATTCAGGCATTTCCAATAATGTGAAAGATTTTGCAGGTGGCAA
>VWZY01002499.1:192101-204787 GCA_013399075.1 Chloroceryle aenea
CATCCTGGGCTGCAGCAAAGAAAGGGTAGCCAGCAGATGGAGAGTGGTGATTCTACTGCTCTACTGTGCTCTGGTCAGACCTCACCTAGAATCCAGCTTCCAGCTCTGGAGCCCTCAGCACAGGAAGGACATGAACCTGATGGAGCAGGTGCAGAGGAGGGCCACAAGGATGATCAGGGGGCTGGAGCACCTCTCCTAGAAGGACAGGCTGAGGGAGCTGGGATTATTCAGCCCAGAGAAGGCTCCAGGGAGACCTAACAGTGACCTTCCAATACCTGAAGAGAGCTTACAAGGACTGGAGAGGGCCTGTTTACAAAGGCCTGGAGTGAAAGGATGAGGGGCAATGGTTTTAAATTAGAAAGGAGTGGATTTAGATTGGATGTAAGGAAGAAGCTCTTTACCATGAGTGTGATGGAACACTGGAACAGGTTGCCCAGGGGGGTGGTGGAGGCCCCATCCTTGGAGACATTCAAGGTGAGGCTTGACGAGGCTCTGAGCAATCTGCTCTAGTTGAGGATGTCCCTGCTCTCAGCAGGGGGGTTGGACAAGATGACCTCTAGAGGTCCCTTCCAACCCAGACTTTTCTATGATTCTATGAAAATAAGCCAACACCTTTGATATATTTGCTAGTATATGTATTTTTTAATATCAAAATAAACCCCCCTCCTATGTACCTTTATATTCTGCCCCTTCCTAAATTTTTTCCAACCACATAGACCATCTTTCTTGACATATATCTGAGTACACCTCTTAACATGAAATAAAATTTACTTACTGATATTTTCTTGCCTTTATGTGCCTTCTTACTATTTAAAGCTGCTATAGTGATGCTCATCAATCTGAAAACTAAACACCATTTTTGAGGACTTAAAATAAAAACCATAAATGACAAATAAACCAAGAAGTTCTAAATGACAAAACTCCTATTAAGCAGATGCATGTGGTGTTTATGCAAGGGTTGTATTTGCAAGCCTTGTGCGATCAGCCTTCGGGGTAAAATTTACCAAATCAGTATTCACACGGGAAAAACAAGGCAGGAAATATCAACAAATATGATACAATTCAGCCCTAACTCTGTCTGTTCCTTTTTATAAATTTTTCAATATATAATTACTTTTTCCACATCTACAGATTGCCATTATATTTTCCTGACTTAACCCCAACCAGAACTTTCCCAAATGTTCTAAAATATCCTTTATCTATGTCCTTGGCACAGGAGCTGGTCACATTATTTTTACAGTGACAATTTTGGCTTCTTTATGGACATAGGTGAAAAATTGTGATTGACACCAATTCTAATCTTGTAAGCAATTCAAGAAAAGGAAAAACTGTGACCATGAAGATCCTTATACTGTATTAGGGTTTTAATGCTGTATTCAGATAGTAAATAAACACCATAATGCCATGACTTTCTTAGACATTTTAACCTTGTCCATTATAAAAATGAAGAGCTTGAGAAATGAGAGGCATTATTTCCCTGATTAGAGTGGGCTGAACAGGGGTCATCTGAAAGAAACATGACTGTACACATGTTAATTATTTATGGGCATAAATAGTTCTAAAAAGAATTGAAGTCAGATGTCAGTCCCAATAAAGAGCACAAGCAACAAGTTACTTTGGTAATATATTTTCTTAGATGGTTTTCAGTTAAGAACAATACTTGTTTGTCTTTCTTTCCTCGGATGTTTTTCCTACAATTAATTACATTTTTGTGTTCTTTTTTTTCTTTTTCCTATTTTTTTTTGCTTGGTTTGTTTGATTGGTCGTTTGGGTTTTTTTTTTGTTTTAAGTTTATATCATATTGCTCAGCACGAGACTTATTTTTACACAGCTGAAAAATAAGGGCATTTTACCAGTCCTGCAAACCACCTTAGTAAAGAAAAGGAGAGAAGCAGTCAGAACTTCACAGTTTAAGTATAAATTTCATGAATAATCCATCTGAAGCAGGGGGGAAAGTACACTGAAAAATACCACTAGGAGCTCAATGATACATGCTTAATAGTTGAGGAAAAAATTCTCAAGGGTATTCAAGCTTGTATGCCATTACCATAATCTACTGAGAACTGTCCTAAGGTGTATTTTGGGGCTCTACACTGTATTTTGAGTGTGTCTGAGCCTGTCTCTTAGCATTCGTTGTAAACTAGCTCTTCTTTCTGTCATGTAGCATGTTGACTCTTCAGTACATGGATCAATTTAGATCTGTGTTACTAATTCTACATATAGTTGCTACAAACTTGAATAGAAGGCCAAGGTTTCTTTATTCCAGACATTTTATTTCAGATTAGAATAAAATAGATTAGAATAAAGTAGTATGTATGACAAAAGTGGAGGTAGTGTATATATATGCTTTTTATTTGATCTTCTTTGTGGGAGTTCAAAATGTATAATGAGATTTCTCTTTGTGTAAAATAAGACACAACTGTTGTCTGGTTTGAGTGAGAGCAGAATTCTGTTCAGCAATTTTACTTTTCACCTCAGTTCTAACTCACTGCACTTTCTGAAGTTAGCAGCCTGTTTTCACGGACAGTGTCTGCTGCTGACAGTGATCACATACCATGGTTAAACTTTACTACAAAGGATTGGGGTGCAGACCAAGGCCACTGCTGGATCTTGTGCACCACACTGGGGGGTGCAGAAAGTAAAAGGCTTCACTTGTGGGGAGGAGTGGACAGGATAGATGGCCTTTGTGTGGAAGAATGGACAGGACAGGTGACCCTAAACTGACCAATGAGTTATTCCATCCCATATACATCATATTCAGTATAAAGCTGACAGATCGTGAGGGTCAAAATCTACTTGGCACTCTCAGCTCTTCAATGGTCGCCATCTGAGGAGGACTCTGTTCTGCCTTTGATCCTGATCTGTGTGTTCCTGAACCCAGTACCAGAATCCAGCTCCTGAACACAGCTCCCATCTGCTGCTGGACCAGACTGGGACTTTCTCAGTGCCTGTTCCACAGCATCAGTGGTGATGGTGATGTAATTGCCATCGGAGGGGGGGGGTGGCTTCAATACTGGTTTTCTATATATAGCATTTTTATGATTCTCATTTTAATTTTCAATAAATCTGTTCTAGTTCCCATTTCTAATCACTGTCTCTCCCTTATTTCCTTTCTCTTCCCTTTTGGGGAGGGAGGGGGTTTGAAAGTATTTGTTATAGGTCTAACAGGCTGCCCTGGCCCTAAACCATGGCAACTGTATGCTGAAAAGTACAGCTTATATTTTATGTGGAATTCACAGGCATTAATTATTTATATTTTATTTCCCTCACCACTAACCAGACGTGGTTAAGAAGTTTCCTACTAAATGTCATTTCATAGTTTCCATTGAAAAGAGGTTTAAAGTTACAATTTGCAAATCAATCATGAACAACTTTCCACCAAAACTCAGCTAAAACAATCGTTCTCTTGATCCCTTTAGCTCTTTTGAAGAACCGAATTTGAAGTGAATGAGGACGCTGTATGATCGCTTACAATGAGCCCTAGCATGAAAGGTTCTAAAAAATCAATTACTTCAATAGAAACCCTGTGATGGAGCAGCTGCATTGCATAAAGCCTTTCTATATTGATACATTTCTGTTCTTTGAGTAATCATGTAAGAAAAATTTTTAACCACTAAACTTTACAGACATTATTATAGATCACTACCACTCCTTTTTTCTTTATATAACCTTAACCTAAGAGGTAGGTAATAGTTTTTCCCCTCTATTCCAGCACAATAAAGACATTCTGGCTCAAATATATATAATTAGGTGTGAAAAATAACAGTTTTACTTAATCAGTATTTCTATCTTAAGCTTAAGCAAAAATTTTGCCTTTTAGTTGTTTATTCTTATTATTTCATTATTCCATTTATTATTACTTCACAATTACATTATCTAATTGTAGGAATGCAGCATTTCAGAAAGAGATTTAAAACCATACAAACATCCTTCATGTAAACTTGAAGACCAGCCAGAGCTGAAGAATTTTGAAAAAAATCCAGTACATCTTACCTTCTCTGCTGAATACTTCCTCACTTCTTTTTTTTTTTGACATGTTCACTTTCATTATCTGCCGCTATGTTTATATACCATTAGAAAACAAAATGTATTTGGTTTCCTTTCCAGTAAGACAGACGAGTTAGGTTTTTTCCACAACAGAAACACAGACTTACAAGATTACAAAGCTATCCACATGGTACAGAGAATGAAGTATTCTTGAACTGGTGTTCCAAAATAGATCTCTGATCCATTAACTATGATCACAGAATCATGCAGAATGTCTTTGATTGGAAGAGACTTTCAAGATCATCTAGTCAAACCTTCAACCCAACAATGCAAGATCACCACTCTCACCACTAAACCATGTCCCCGAGGCCAAATCCACATGCCATTTTAATTCTTCTAGGGATAGCAACTCCATCACTGCCCTGGGGAGACCATTCCAATGTCTGATAACTCCTTCAGTGAAGAAATGTTTCCTAATATCCTGCCTAAGGTTCAACAAGGTTCATTTTGAAAATCAGCCATGAATAAGTTAGTGCTTCAGTGCTTAGTAGTATCAATAAGCTAAGTGAGATGTTACATTATGAAACTTCATAGAAGATCCATACTGACACCTTGGGAATTTTAATTGAAAGAATGAGCTGGGAATACACAGCTAGAATTGTAGCTAGCATTTTATTATCTGTAACATATTATTTGCCAGGTACTTTAGAAACATAGAAATACTAATGATGAACTGACATAAATCAGTTTGGCTAGCTTCTGTTACTCTATCTATTTACATGCACCTCCAGCTGGCACATATATTTTCTTCAACAACACTACCACTGTTTACATGACAATCAAAAGAAGCAAACTAACTTTTCAGGAATCCTCTCTGAGAAGCTTACTAACAATCCCACATGGGGAGGGGAAAAGAGAAATATCTCCTCTTGCAAAGGAAGGATTTCAAAGATCAGGTTATACAATAATAAAAAACAAGTATTTTTGATCACTATGACCTATTGTTTGCTGTTCCTGAATGCTCAGGATAATCATGTGTCAGTAAGTTGAACTGATGCAAGAAAACAAACAATTTTTTTCACAGCTTTTAAACGGATATAAGTCCTTGAGTATACAAATCAATGCAAGGTAGCATATATTCTCTGTATTCTTTGGGACAACTTCTTGCAAACTCTCATACAAAACTCTAAGTCTATAGTCCCTCTATCTTCTTGATTGAAAAAAAGACATTAGACAAAAGCATTTAAGCCTTCTTCTCAGCTCAGATTTCCATCCCCCTTTTCACTGATTTTCATCTTCCATCTTCATTATAAACACATGAAGAATCATTTTATGGTTATAGATAACTAGCCTACCTTTTCAAAAACTTCTAAAAATTGGTTGTAAACTAATTTTAAATTTCTTGAGACCAAACTAATTCATCTTCAACAGAACCTTAAGAAAAAAGGAACTGAAATGAACACAAGTTAGCATGAATTATCAAGCCCAGATTTCAAACTAGATTTCAACATCCTAAAAGTTCACCCGTGTTAACAGATGATTCTTTGGCTGCAATATTATTTTTTTTTTAAGTCATTTTGCAACATTTTTATTGTAGCTAGTACTTATACAGTTCAGGGATATCTGACTCAGAAAATCCAGATGTCAAATATTCTAGTGCCTCTTTTCTCAACATATAACAGTAAGATATACCTGCCTCTCCTGTGCCTTCAGTAACAGGATGCTATAGAACATCACATTGCAGTGTGAATTTATAGAATATTCTGGGCTTACCCTGGATGTTACATAAGGAGATAAATCAAAGATGTTATAAATTCTTACTCAGTTATGAATTAATCATCCCATTTAAGCAAGCCCTAGCAATGGTTTCATAGGGACTGACATCCCAAGCGTACTGAACCAGTTTACGCTTACTCCACAGGCATGTACTTTGTTAGACACTCATATGGCATAGGTGAGCTGTATTTTACCATGTTGCATACTTCTTTTTTCACACAAACAAACCTTCTGTTTAATTAAAAAATTACACTTTCTAATCCTCCCAAGAAATGTGGGACTCTGCAATCCTACTTTACACTATGAAAAATTTTCATACTTAGAATTATTTTAGTTTATGTTAAAAATGCTTTTCAAAAGACATGAAAAAAGACTTAAAGAATTACTATTACCATACTGTCTCCAATCCACATTAGGAGGCAAATTCATCCACAGAATTAAGTTATTCAGTTCATTCAAGTAGGATGGCAGTGAATGGAAAGCTTTTTGATTGTACCACACCTGGAAGAGAGAATAGAAATTGTGAATAAAGAATGAGCTGAATCCGAATACTGATCTGAAAGCTCCCATACCTTGAAGAATTGCATAAATATATCAGATTCTCCTGTTACTACACCTGCTTATAGAAGTTGAACGAGACATACCAGAATCAGTTATTTTGTACAGGCCTTTCAATAGTGTGCAGCAGTTTGTTTTCTACTGTTAGAGCTGTATACCTACATTAATTATTAAATTGAGATTCTCTCACTTAATGGAGCACAATATCCCTTCCTTTATACATTTTTAGTCAAACAAATAGAGGAAAAATATTGCAAAAATAATACTTCCAAATTTAATTGAAAATACAAAAAGATGAGTAAAACTAGTGTTACATGTGGAGAACATTACTGAAATTCCAAAAAGACTTATCTAAATAAAACCTACAAGTGACACACAGCATAAAATGTCTAGGAACAGAATATCCTAGAAATTGGGGAAAGAAAGAATGAAGGAGTCACTTTTTACAAGGTATGAAACTATGGTATGACAGTGTTTACAAGGTATGACACAAGCTTGTGTCTCCATCAACAAGCAATCATCAGTGGTTTGTTAGCCATGGAGAAAATTAATAAGGACAAACTTTAAGGTAGACAAGGCAAGACAGTCTCTCTGAGGAGCACAGTGAAGCAATTCTGCTGTAACATGTACTTTATCCTCAAATCATACAGAATCACCCCAACTCAATAAATATACTCAAAATTCACACTTTCATTTGCTAGAATCATTGCTGAGAGCTTGATATGTTTCTAAACTGAATATATGGAAGTTTGAGTTTTACTTTGCCTTTGGAAATCGATTCCCCTCTGCACCTCATTACTGTTAATCATAGTGCCTTTGAAATGACATTGTCCATACTGAAAACATGTTTAAAATCATCTTTGATTATTAACCATTCCTCACTCTACAGCACCCTTTCACCTTCCCTTTTTGTTTATACAGTTGAAAAACTCTTAAGCTTTCCCTACGTTATACCACCTATTTCCTAATCTGCATTTTGTACATCTTGAGTTGATGCTGCATAATTCTGACTTTGTGTCTGGATTCTGAATCATACTGCAAAGTGCACAGTCTTTAATATGGGTCTTTCTTGCCTTAACACCCTTATTTTAGGATTTTAGTTTTCTTAGATCATTTCTAAAATTACTGTCCATACAGTAACATCACAGAAACTTCCCTAAAGATTATTTTATCATTTCTCCAATGCTGTTCTTACCTAGTGCTCTTCTATATACACATACCTCTTCTCGATACTGGTGCAGACATATTTTTCTTATTATTTATTTGCAGATAATTCTGTTTTTTCTTTCTTGTAGTATCCAGCTACAATCCTTACTTGGACACCAGGTCCAAACTTTGACTGTTTTTCCTGCAGTAGTGTTCCCTGTTTCCCAATGCAGGTTGTCTAATCTTCAGTTCTATTTCCCTCTCAATAATTATTTTCTTTGGATTTATTTTCCTACTGATTCAATCTCCACATTGTACTCTGTTGTGATGAAAGTTTTACAATACTCTAATTGTTCATTCAATTTCCTCCCATCTATCCTATATCATGCTTTCAAACAGTGCGCTCTACTGTCATCTCTCCCATGTCTTCCACCCTTGAATCTTCTTTGTCATAAACTCCATTCCTCATTATTAAAAAAATCAGCATCTTTGATCTACCACTGCTCTTGCTTGCATTAGCTTTCACATTTTCTACCCTTCTTTATGTGTTCCCTGTATAGATCATCTGGATCATAGTTCATAAACAAGTTTTAGTAATATCCAGTGCATGTACAGGGGTTGTAAAAGCACACCAGACTTGGATTGCCTTAAAGCCCTATCTGTGTGGAAATAACCCATGAGGAGCTGTGTAGATAGCTCAGTCCCAAGTTGTCCTTAAGCCACACATGAAACAGGGCAGTGCTGCACTATGCAAAGAACCAAAAACCTAAGCTGAATCTTGAAATCCCCCAACGAATGTGCCCCGAGTCCCAATCCAAACCACTATGCAGTTGCCCGAGAAAAGTACCAAGTGTGGGAGGGTTCAGTGTTCGTTTCAGCCAACAGCCTTGTGTGTCCAGATGACATAATCAAATCAGGCATGGTCTTGCCACAGTCACATAAACTAGAGGATAAAAGTCCTAAGGTTCAGGTTAGGAATTTGCCTCTTCAACACTACATCTTGCCTGTATGGACACCCTTCCCCCTTGGCCAGAACATCAGCCAAGATCACTTTCCTAGGATGGAAAACCCTTATCTGGAGTGGTAGGTTAATATTTAGCATGATATAAGTTTTCAAACATGGGTGATTGGCTAACATTTGTAGCATATTTTGTGTGCTTTCTATTTTGCTATAGTGTATTCTTGCTTTTAAGTTGCAATAGTGCATTCTTCAATTATATCTGTGAAAAGCTGCATAAGTTGTGTAGTAGATATGCGAGTGAAGTTCAAATCATAGAAACTTAAAATGCCTTGGGCTGGAAGAGACCTCTAAAGGTCATCTAGTCCAACCCCCTGCAGTAAACAGGGACATCCTCAACTAGATCAGGTTGTTCAGTGTCTTCTCAAGCCTTGAATGTCTCCAGGGATGGTGTCTCCACCACCTCCCTGGGCAACATGTTCCAGTGTTTCACCACCCTTATAGGAAAGAACTTCTTCCTAACGTACAATCTAAGTCTACACTTCTCTAGTTTAAAACCATTGCCCCTCATCCTATCACTACATGCCCTTGTAAACAGTCCCTCTCTGGCTTTCTTGTAGGCTCAAATACAGTGTTTGCTTGAACCTTACAGCCAAACCTGTGGGTGAAGTTCAGATAAATTATTTGCTTAAACCTTGCAGTCTAGTATGTTTTTGCTACAACCCCACAACTATCTGAAATCATAACAGCATCTTATGTCCCCACATTCAAAGAAAACAAAAAAGCAAAAATCCCAAACTCCCACTTTGTAAACTCACATGGAACAGCTTTGCTCTTCAGTTTAATCTCCACAAATTACTACTCAGACTAGATCCCATATTCTTTAATCAACAGAAGAATTCTTTAAAGAAAATAAGAGAAACAGAACCTGCATCCTGAGGAAACTGAAAATATTTGCACTGCTGAATCTCCTGCACAAATAGCAGGCAGAGCAAAAAACATTAAAAAATGATCAAGAGTAACCAGTCCTTTTCACACACCCCCACACCCATTCCTTATTCTATCTCTTTAAAAAATAATTGTGCTGACTAGAAAGTTATATATACATAATGAAGCTCCACTACAATTACATTCACTGTATTTGGAAAAAAAGGCAACTAAGAAAACAATAAAGCAAAATTCTGATGAGACATCCTCATTTAACTGAAGCAGGCAAAAGGTCTCAAGTGTACACAGAACACCTTAGAAATATAATAAGGTGAGCAATATTCAAACAAAAATACAGAAAGCACCACAGAACATTTTGTGTAACAATAAACTTCAATACCCCACACATTAATAAAAATTCTCCCTTCAAGCTACATTATCTAACTGACTCTAACCACAAGGAAAACCAAATTGAAGCTGGATATTTGTTTATAACCTGGCAAAAGAGGCCTTTAAGGTTGTTCACATCAGAGACATTTAAGCTCTTTTTTGTTAATGTATTGTGGCATATTCTAAACTGTCTGCAAAAGTAAAATATAAAAAACTAGAAATATTAGTTTTAGCTGAAATATCTTTCATATTTGTGTGCTACACAGGTTATTATTTACAGAGGGCAGAAAAGAAGATGAGCAATGGAAAAATATGTAGATCATTAATCTTCATTTACACTATTTTGTCTTCTACCCATGGTTGATAAAATTTCTTCCCAAGGAAAAACAAAGCCCCTCACCACATCAGATATCTGTTCTATAAAGACATGTTTCCCATTATTCCATACCATTTTTACCTGTCATTACTATTTCTGAATAATACTAGACTTCCATTTTGACTAACCCATGGCCTATCAAGAAAAAAATCATGAGAAATCCTTAGGTATTGCTGGACCAGATAACATGATGGGGAGGCAGAGAGAAGTAGTAGAATGGAGAGATGTAACTTCCTCTGGACAGTCAAAGAATCATTAAGATTGGAAAAGACCTCTAAGGTCATTTGTCCAACTATTTATCCAACATTATCATAACCATTAAACCATGTCCTGAAGTGACATTTCTACTCATTTTTTTTGAACACCTCCAGGGATGGTGATTCCACTACCTCCCTGGGCAACCTGTTCCAATCCCTCACCACACTTTCAGTAAAGAAAATCTTCCTAATATCCAATCTAAACCTGCCCTGGTGCAACTTAAGTGCATTTCATCTTGTCCTATCGCTAGTTACCTGAGAGAAAAGACCAACACCCACCTCACTACTACCTCTCCTTTCAGGTAGTTGTAGAGAGCAATAAGGTCTCTCCTCAGTCTTCTCTCCTCCAGACTAAACAATACCAGTTCCTTCAGCTGCTCTTCATAAGTCTTGTTCTCCAGACTCCTCACCATCTTCGAATGCTATTCTCTGGACCCAACTCCAGCATCTTAATGTCTTTTTTATACTTAAGCACCCAAAACTGAGCCCAGTACTCAAGCTGCAGCCTCACAGGGGCACAATCACTTTCCTTATCCTACTGGTCACACTGGTTTTGATACAGGCCAGGATGCTGTTGGCCTTCTTGGCCACCTGGGCATACTCCTGTCTCATGTTCAGCCAGCTGTCAATCAACACCCTCAGGCCCCTTCCTGATGAGCAGTTTTCCAACCACTCCTCCCCAAGCCTGTATCATTGCATGGGGTTGTTGTGGCCCAAGTACAGGACCCAGCATTTGTCGTCTTAAACCTCATACAATTGGCCTCAACTCATCAATCAGTCTGTCCAATTCCCTCTGCAGAAACTTACTACCCGCAAGCAGATACTCCTGTTCAATTTGCTCTCATCTGCAAACTTAGTGAGTGTGTCCTTGATCCCCTCATCCAGATCATTGATAAAAATATTGAACAGGAGTGTCCCCAAAACTATGTACTAGGGAACACCGCTTGTAACCATTCACCAGCTGGATTTAGTTCCAATCACCACCACTCTCTGAGCTTGGCCATCCAGCCAGTTTCTAACCCAGCAAAGAGTCCACCTGTCTGTGCCATAAGCCAACAGCTTCTCCAGCAGAATGCTATGGGAGGCAGTTTCAAAGGCTTTACTAAGGTCCAGGTAGACAACATCTACAGCCTTTCCCTCATCCACTAGGTGGGTCACGTGGTCATAGAATGAGATCAGGCAGGTCAAGCAGGACCTGCCCTTATACTATTATTGTACATTAAAACCTCCAATCCTGGCCTTTAAGATTGGAAAAACACACACTTCAGAATGACACATAAACAGTACAAGTTCCCTTTCAGGACTATTTGTAATTATGACAAGCTCTTCCTATATTTAGTTATGTTCAAATAACAGCAACTATGAAATCACTATGGAACACTTTTTTCCCCACACTGTCAAAGAAAAGAATATATAGTCATAAAAAAAAAAAAAGTGAGGAGGAATTGTGCTTTTGCCCTATAGTGGTGACCATTAATGAATATCAACAGTCAGTGGTTTTAATCAGCTACATTTGTCATGTGGTAGATATATTCCCTCTAGTGCACGCATACATACATATTCTCCATGTGCATGTATATACCATGTATGTGTTATATACATCATGATAGGATTAGGCGAAGTAAAATAGGAATTGAGTAGGTATTTTTAAATGGAGCTGGAATAATTGTGGGCTTTTTGAGTGTTGGAGAGTAACACACAAATATTCAAAAATTTTCTAAAATGAAATGAGTTGCACAGTAAGTCTCTTCAAATGTAATTTTTTTTTTATTTTTATTTTTTTTTCCACATAAGTCTATGTAAATGGTACATTTACTGTCTCAGGAACAAGACTGAAAGGTCAAAGTAAAAGCCTGGTCATTAATTACTGAAAGGTTAATGCAATAATTTGACACTGCATCAGTTGAAAGCCACTTCCAGGAGGTATTTTAGATAAGACAGTGCCCTTATAAATCTACTCCACTATTTTCTTTGGGTCTGAAATATGAAGCTTACTCACTAACAGTATAACCATTATTTATCCCTGTGCTGATGGCAGGTAGAGCTCTATGTCAAAGACAATTAAAATAAATAAAAAAAAAATAAAAATAGAAAGACCCTGACAAAAAACCACAATGCAGACACATCAAAACAAAGTCTAAAATGATTAAAGTTACATAGGACAAAACCAGTTGTCAGATAACCACATCTTACTGAAGTCCTCTAGGATTTAAAGTTACTAACGAAGGCTTGATGGAGCTAGAGTTCAAAGCTCTAAGAAATCTGGGGATAGAAGGAAGATCATAAGTGACCAAACTGAAAAAAAAAAAAA
>VWZY01002499.1:204812-223007 GCA_013399075.1 Chloroceryle aenea
AAAGGTATGGCATATATATAAAATAATGAGATTTTTACCAAAACAGCATGTAAAAGGCATTGTAAACTCACAGTTATTTTGCAAAACTAAATGTGAAATTATATAGGATTGGAGAATATCTGTATGTTGGTTATACATGTGGTTGTATAAACACTGTCTCCACGTGAATTTTTGGATAGAACTTATTTATACTGCTTCTTTTCTTGTTTTATAAGAGCAAATAAAATCTAGGTTCTGTCACCCATAAACCAATTTAAAGGCAGAAGCATCTTTCTTACATATTCTAATCTGAAAATTGGAAAATCCACAGCTTCCTCTTAACTAACCTGTTTTGCCTCGAATAAAAACATAGAGACCCCTCACCAATAGTCTTTAGTAGTCCTCTAAGACTGCTCTTCATGTACTCATTACTGGTCTATGTTTGAATGGATCTCAAAATAACCTTTTAAATCATTCCCAAGGAAAATAAAATCCCTTACACTGATAATTCCTGTCCCATCCCAAGTTTTCACAGTATGGAGATAGAACACCATTCCAGTGCATACCAAAAGGCCTCAAGGAAAAGCTATTTCAGTTGTGCCTGGAATAACCCTTCTTTTCCTGACTTCAGAGGTAGCTCCAGACAGAAAGCAATGTAGCATTGCAAGACAGTGCAATCTACTGTGAAGAAGAAATTCAGATTTCACTTGTTTTTCTGGGATAAAAATCGAAAGATACTCATATTTGATAAAGGAATTATAAACACAGAGTAGTATATTTGTTATGGAGAAGTGTCTCCTCCTAAAAGGTAAATCTTTATTTGGGGAGGAGAGCAGCAGGGAGAAAGAGAAAAAAAATTAGCAAAGAAAAGTATTCCTTGCAGGAATTAAAAAGTCATCAATAATAACTAATTTTTGAGATGTTCAATGAACTTTTGTCAATTCTGGTATTGACATTTTGTAGAAAACAAAACATCAACAACAAAAGAAATATCTAGAGTGACTATCTAAAAAAAAGTTTTAAAGGTGAGTTTAGTTAGACTCTGAAGTAAGTTCACAGGAAGAAACAACAAAAGCCCTATAATTTGACTCATTTAAAATTGCTTTTCAAAATACAGAATACTATGAGAATTATGAACAGAGAAGACGACAGAGTTTTTCTCCCAGTTTCTGAATAAAAGGATTTTATGTAATGATTTATTATTTGCTAAGTGCTGTGAAGTTTGAAGCCAGTATAAGTAAGCAATGCATAGATACAAATGCACACACACTGATGCAACCCTTACCTTAGCCAGAGGCTTAGATTTGGTGTTACTATGTTTTTTATCTTGAAGGTCAAATACTTTCCTCCCTCCAAAAGACCAACCACCATATCTAGCAATAGAAAAAGAAGTAATGAGTTACCTGGCTTAAGCTTAGTAGTCTTTTTTTGCAATGATGAAGTAAAAGGAGGAACTCAATATGTTTATGAAGAAGATGAACATTACTGCTCTTTTCTGGCAAAGGAATTCCCTCGGATAAGAATTTTTCCTTTCTGAAAGCTGAAATCCCTGTGCAACAGGAAGGCTTCCAAGCAAACAAAGTATTAATGACTTTCAGAAATATCCTAAACAGCTTGATTTCTTCCTGCTACATTCATATTCTAGCACAAATCTTTCATCCTAACATGTTTATATCTATGTTTATCAAATCAGATACACTTTTTTATTTGTTTTTTATATATAAATGGCTAACATTTTCTTCTTCTTGATAAAATCATATTTGTTCCAGTAATTGCACTTATGTCAGAGTTAGTGGTTGAGTTGTAAAGGCATAAAAGAAAACCTCAAAATAAAGCAGATTATAACCTCTGTGGCTGGTATCACAGAATATCAAGTTTTACCAGGAGGTTACCAGCCCTTTTTACTTCAAAGAAAATACTAACTGGAGTATATCCACCTCTATTTGATTGAGCCTCTGAGGAATGGAATCTATATTGTTCGTCTCAATTGCACATGCATAAACATCTTATTTCTCCAAGGTGATGAAATAACTCGCTGTGTGGCAAGAAGAGCTCAGGGTATGCCTAGAAGAAATTATAATGCAACTGCTGAAGGAAGCTCTGAGAAGTGACCATGAAAGCGGTCCCACCTTACCTTAGCCTGACCCTACACCTTGATAACAACAAACAGATATAGGCAACTATCCCTTATATTACCAGTAATGTACGCCTATGCTTTGGATCAGGAAGACTGTAATTTTTATAAACAAAGGATAAACAATTGTTATATATTTTGTGGTTACCTCGTTTTGTTGGAAGGCCTCACTAAATATTCTTCCACAAGAAACCCTGAAAGATTATACAAAATATGTCCTTCCTTATTCTTCAGATAGGGAACAGAGGTATTGAAACTTGGACACATCTGAAAAACAGTATATATAAAATAAGAAAAGCACTCTTAAAAATCAGTTGCACTGCATTTAGTCATATTTTAATTTTTACATAGAATTTGGAGCATTGCTTTTCAACTGGATTTGCCTTTCTCAGCTTTGATACATTTTCAATAAAGTATGCATGGTTTTAAGGTTATATGGCATCTCAAATAATTTTGTAACCTGCATATTAGAACCACCTTTGATTTCTCTTGCAATCCTGTCAGTTTCATTTTGAATACATCAAAACTTGTATGTAAGTTTAGAAAGGTTTACAACAATGAGAAAGGCAAGACTGCTATTCTCTTGTGCCTGAGAAGAAACATAAGAAAGTCACCAGATGAATATGAGATAACAAAATTCTAATTGCTGCAATAAGCTTCAAAAATTTCAGCAATGCATTGAAGAGAAGAATATAAGATGATGTCTAGTTATTCAGTGGGATATTCTCACAACCAAAGAAAAGGAGACAGATATTATGATCAGATATCTCAGAAGCCTTATAAAATACATTAAGTATATAAACTGTAAAAGTTTAATGCTTATTTGACATCTCAACCCTACACAAATTAAAATTCCTTCTCAGAGAATATGATTTTCCATAGCTCATAGATACAGGTTCTGACTCCACTGCCAAGCAACTTATCTCCTTTGAGCTTTCATGGTTAATGGGCCTTTCCCTGTGTGAGTTCCCACTTCCATTTTATTTAAGCTTCTCTGATTTCAAGTATACTTCTCACTTTGCCCAGCAAAATAAAAAAAAAAGATTTTATCCTTTCACTTTTCCCAAAATTATATTGCTATATTTCAGATGCAACTCTAAATATTTATATCTTTATGAAGGAGACAACTTACTTGACAGAATAGTGACATTCAGGGAAATATTTTTGTCACTTCAAATGTATAGATTCCCTGGTAGCTTCTATCAGCTAGGATCACCTGTGCTTCCCTTTTGAAAGCACATAGTCTTTCACATTCTATGGAAGTGTTATGTTTTAACAGTTTTAAGTGAAGCTTTTTGTAAGCAAAGTCTTAAGTGACTTTGAAAGTCAAGAGAGGTGATTCTCTACCTCTACTCGGCTCACATGAGACCCCACATGGAGTAATGTGTTCACTTCTGGGGTCCCCAGCATAAGTAGGACATGTAACTGCTTCAGCAAGTCTAGGGGAGGGCCATGAAGATAATCAGAGGGCTGGAACATCTCTCATGTGAAGACAGGCTGAGAGAGTTGGGGTTGTTCAGCCTGGAGAAGAGAAGGCTCTGGGGAGACCTTATAGCAGCCTTCAGTACCTGAAGGGGGCCTACAAAAAAGTTGGAATGTGACTTTATACAAGGGCATACAGTAATAGGACACTGGGTAGTGGCTTTAAAATGAAAGAGGGTAGATCAGATGTAAGGAAGAAGCTCTTTGCTGTGAGGTTGGTGAGATACCGAAACAAGTTGCTGAGTTATGGATGTCTTGTCCCTGGAAGTGTTCAAGGCGAGATTGAATGGAGCCTTTTCTGGTGGGAGGTAACCCTACACATAGCAGGATGGTTGTAACTCGGTGACCTTTAAGGTGCTCTCCAACACAAACCATTGTGGGTTTCTATGATTTTGTAACGTATTTAAAGCAAAGTTGCATCTGCTGAGAACAGTTCAGCCTTCTCTGATTCCTGGTATTTCAGGTCAATCTCTAGACATTTCTAATGCATACACACACATCAAAATTGTACAGGGTCTTGCCCTGAAGACTCCAGAACACACAGCACAAATATTAGATGAAATAGAAGGAAATCTGCAATCATAGCAAAGCCAATGCTCTGAGAGTTTATTTATTGATCCCTTTCTCCAGCCCTTCAAAAAGAAGTCAAGTTATTAGGTGTAATATACACACTTTTACGTCGATAGATATAAAATGACCTACCTCTTCTTCAGCTACACATCCACATGAATCCTGGGGTGATGTAGATTCCATTTGCCAACATGAATTATTTTTTCTAATGGAAATAAACATAGCAGTAAGAACATTAATGAAAAGGAATATATTATGTAACAAAAGAAATACACAGAGTAATGAGTAGATCTGGCATCTTGAATATCTTCTTAGCATTTTATCGTAGTGGTAGCTATGTCTAAAGATATACCAATTTTACTCAATGAATTCAAAGTGGATTCACTAAAAACATGCATATATGTAAAGCAGCATGTGGGTTGCATGCTTTGTATTTGCAGCCAGTAAGAAAATAAAGCAAGGTCACCACCACTCTGCATTCCTAAATTTGAAAATCTGGCATGCTTCTTAACAAATATTGTAAATGTTGTCTAATCTTCATTCATATGGACATTAGACTTAATCAAAATCCTGAAGTTATTCAGAAAGCTGTCACTGACTTCTAAAGGATTTGGATAAGACCTTTAACAATGAAGCCTACTTATGTACTTTACCTGGATGCATCTCCTTCATCAGAACAGATTTGTCATTAAACTCATGCTTCCAATAAAAGGTTAAGATAGTCCTCATGACACAGAAAAAAAAAATTACAGAATTTACAATATTTACAATTAATAAAATAGTGACATTATTCACAGTTACCCTTGTTTTGTATAAATGCATGTGTGGTCCCAATCAGAGAAATATCTCAGTAGAATCTGAGAAAGGTTTTCCAGTTTATTATCTTCAGTGCTGTTCAAAGAGGGCCACAGGAGGGGAAAAAAATAAAAAGAAATAAAAACAAACAAACAAAAACATCAGAAAACACACAAACACAAAAACAAACAAAACCACAAACATGTTAATATGTCTAGTTCTAATAACTTTAAGGCTCAAGATCCTACCTGTTTACCAAGAAATTAAAAAACTATAAAGTTCATGCATAGGAAATTCCATACAATTATGGCTAAAGAAATCTCAGTGTCTCCCCATGGCCATCTTTCTCTCTGTAGACATGCATTCCTAACAGTTAGCATGGTCTTATGTTTCATTTATAAATTCAAACAGCATCATGTTATGTTTATGAAGATAGCTGGATATTTGTCCAGTAGAGAAAGTGGTCTGTAAAGCTGGGCTATAGATACTGTACATTATAAGTAAATAAAACTAATTTGCTCTAAAGCTGAACATTAGAAACTAGAGGTCGAGTAAGAAGTGCACTAGGCTTTAATACTGTGTGACACATTCAAACCTGGGAATTATTATGAGAAAACTGCTTCAGATCTAAGCAATTCATTGAAATGAAGCATGTAAAAGGCCTGTTTAAATACAGTTGGGCTTTACATATAAATGGCCAGAGCTGGTATTGAAACAGATTAGCCAGTTCAAACTGCTCCACAGCCTTTGCCCTTTCCTAGAGAAAATCCTTTGCATAATGCTTTTCTAATTTTATCTCTCCTTCATAATAATTTATAAAAAAGTACTAAGTAGCTGAAAAATAAACATCTATTGTAACTGATTATTCTTCCCGTAATACAAATGGTCTTTAAAATATGAGAACTCAAGTATAAAGGTCCAAGAACTCTGAATATCAATGATAATGGATGAGACCTTTACCTAAAGAAGGATTCTGCATTGTCATACAGTCTTGGTGTCAGCTTGAGAGAAGGATAATCAACTGCCAGTGGCTTCACATTAAACAAAGCCATTGCTAGTGCAACAAAGAGAACGGGCAGCAGCACAGTTGACAGACTTCCTCTCCAGTCTCGCCTAGTGTGATGAAACCTCTTCATCAGAAGGGCAACAATCTGTGTGAGAACAAGATGGGCTCCATGCACACTCAATGCCCCTGTAAGCGAGATATCTGAGACAAAACAAAACCAAAAACAAAGAACAAACAAAAAACAATGGAAGTCTCGACAAACAAGTGAAATCAAATTAAACTTTTATTAATTTAAAGTTTATTAAATAAAAGTTACAAAAGAAATGTAGGCACATTTTCAAATATAGAACATTAACAGCCTTTTTTATAGAAAAAAAGTGAAACTACATAAACCTACAATGTTCTCCTGGATGTAATATTATAACTCCACCCCCCCACACCCGTATAACTAAATGGTTCTTCCTACAAGGAAAAAAAGATATTCAGCTAACATATTATCTCTGTAGTTCCCCAGACACAGCTAAAGGAGTGCTGAATAGCTTTTCTCCCATGGTCATCACACTTGTACAGCTGTTCCTCATGTGTTGCCACCTTTGCTCCTAGACAAATTACTGTGACAAACATGGGCTGTATTAGCACTCAGGTCTTCACTTAGGTCACTACCTTGAATGAAACTGGTTACAGCTTTTACATAGGGATTTCAGTAGGACATCTTTAGAGTTTGTAACAGAGCTTCCTAAATGCTACAGATGTGGACTCTCATAAAAGCATTCCCTTAATTTCTTTGCTGATAGGGTATTAATAAATTTTTCTAAGGTATTAGTCACAGAATCACAGAATAATTGTGGTTGGAAAGGACCTTGTAGATCACTGAGTCCAACCATACCTACAAGAATAAAGAACACCTAAATACCTGACCACTCATCTCATGGGCTGTCTCTCACTTGTGAGTGTGTCCACAGCTTATTAGCATCTCACCAATCAGACATTTTCCAGACTTTCCCTTAATTTCATTTTATTGTTCTTTGTTAGACACTTTTGAATCACACCAATCATTTTGCCTTCATTTTAAGACCCTAATGCCTTCCAGGTACGTGCAGGCTATCACCAGCTTCTTCTAATTATGGCCTTGCCTGACTGAATGTACTTCAGCCTCTTTTCTTCCTTAGAGCATACCAGTGTCTCGCAGATTTACTACCACAGGTATTTGCACTGTAGCAAGACTGAATAGCCTGTTTATCATAGTGCTCAAAGACACAGTATATCCTATGATTCCTTCTGATCTGTCTCTTACTACCTTCTCTTCTATGTAGGGACCACTCTATGCAGCATTTCTATGATACATTTTAACAACCACTTGTATGGGAGCTTTCACATAAACTCAAATTATTTGTCCTTCACTTAGCACTGTAGTTTTTTTCTGGTTTAGTAGAACATTAATCCCAGAAGAAAATGCCGTGGGACAAATGGGTGGAAGCCATTTGGACACCAGCTGGAACATGGGAAAATTTGACAATATATCAGGAAAACAAATTCACAGTGAGGGTGACAACCAAAACTCAACACCAGACTAGACAAGCCACTGAGTAACGTGCCCTTACTTGACCCACTCTTCCAATCTTAATATTCTCTGATTCTATCAGATTCCAATTAACTTCAAGTAATTAATTTTGGTTTCCTATTTCTGTGGGGAAAAAAAAATAATATTTATTCTTTTCATTCTGCAACTGAATGGCATTTCTTTTTTTCCCCCAGAAAATCACATAGAACAGAAATTATGTCTTTAAGCAGCTCTAATCACAGCCATAAATTGCCAATTTGACAGCTAACACTAATGGGATTTAGCATTTTTTTCCTGTATGGAGAGAAAAAGAAGTTACAAAATTCAGATCCAGGTTCGGTGTTCAAGTGCCCCAATTAAGAATGGTTACGTTCTGAGCCTGGAAACTACTTTTTTCTATAAATTAGACTAGTAGGAGAAGACAATCTTACTCAAATAAAAAAAAAAAGAATAGAAACTTCTTATGAATGTGCTAAGCTCCTTGAAATATTACAGCAAGACTTTCAATAATTGACTCAGTACAGAAATTACCACACTTGGAAGCAGAACAATTTTAAAGGGGATGTCTGTTTCTAGAATAAAACAGATCATGTAAGTATTACCAGGTGAGAATCTCTGAAATTGTAAAAAATACCATCTTGTTTTATCAAAGTGGTGAAATGCCAGAAAAGGAGCATAGTATGAGATATTTGCTATTCTCCCACCTGTTCATAGGCTATAAGCATGAAATGTGAGTCAGAGATGTTGCAAAATATTTGCCCCTCTGAATCTCAGAGAGGGCTTTGATGGCTACTTTCTGAGGGTTGAAAGGGAAATCAAAGCTGACTTTTTTTTTTCCCCCCTCTTAAGAAACAGTGCTAACGAATTAATTGAGATGGCAATGAGAGGAGAAGATGCCAACCTGAAAGAAGATATTTGTCCGTTTTGTCCAATATCTTTACTCAATATTTGTAATGCTGGCCAGCCAAGATACATCATAAGAGGATGTAATAAAACATTATATTGAAGGTATATGTTTGCCTCAGGCATCTATTTCTACAATTGTCTTTTCTAAAAATATGTATGCTTATTATTTAAAATTCTCATTGAGAAGGAAGTCAAATGTCTTTGTAAATCATCTTAAATTTCACTATTTTTGACCTTGATCCTGTCATTCCTTTGTGTTTCAGGTAAAACCCAAAATTCTTTACCTGTTTTGAAATTATTCTTTTTGATGGTACTGGATATGCTCTTAAATCTTGCTTGTGGAGGCAGGTTATAAATGCTACCAATCTATCTTCTGCATAAATAAACTTAACCTTTCAGTCTCCTCTTGCAAAAGTTATATAGCCATAATCCACCTCCCCACTTGCTTAAGTCCTCTTAAATTACCATTGTATCAGTCTCAAGATACATGTTCTACACAGCTTCCCATCAGATGTGGAAACACTATTGATTTATACAGTAGCATTATGCATTCTTGTACTGATCCACCTGTCTTCTGCACCATACTATTTTGTCTGACTGCAGCCACACTGTGAAAAGTAGCTTGCACTGGGCTTTCCATAATGAACAAAATATGGCTTTCAAGATTGCCAATGTATTACATCACTAAAAAAACCCCAAAAGGCTAAATACTATTCCTGTGTACACTGGACATTTAACTCTTCATGTTTCTTAATCGTTTAATTTAATTTTCTTTTAACTAGAACCTAGAGAACTAACTTTTGATTCATGAAGCTTGTAAGTACTTCACCACCTATATTTGGAATGCATGGCAGGAGGCTAAAAAGAAGCACACATTTATGGGAAACCAGTTTCTTATTACCACTGATAATCAACAAGACCATCTGACCTCTCTGTTATGAAGTCAATTTTTATGAAGAAAGCTTATAAAAATATTCTCATTAATAATTTATATAATAAAATCTAAAATCTGACCCAGCTGTTAGAAGCTGTCTTGCTTGACATGCGATTGCAATTATCTGCAAGAAACACAATTATGTTCACAATTAAGCTGTACTTCCCAATTCATCCAGACTCTTCTTTGTATTACGGAAAAGATTTCTTCCACTTTCCAATTCATACATTTAATATCAGTTTCAGAGAAACAGAATTAATCCTAAAATTTGGGAATGAAGATTTTTGAAATCCTTACCTATTAACTGCTCTAGAATTAGGAGTAGAACCAAATATTGTAAGAGTCTCTAGCTGGATATTAGATGGAAATCTTCCTCCCTTTCTGTGTTTCTAAAAAATAATGTAATTATTTTCTGGCTCAATAAAATAAGGAAAAAAAATGGACTATGCAATGGCTACATTAACAGCCCAGAGTAGCCATTTTCAATTCTGCTTCCATCATTTTGGCATTTAGAGAAATCATTTAGAGGAGGTCCAGATTTTGAAAAGATAATCCTGGAACTGAAATACTTTGGCAAAACAGTTGAGCAAGCTGACATGAAACTGGTTGGATTTGGAAGCAGTATATATTTATTAGCTTATCAGGAGTTCTGTGCCAACAGGTAGTTCTAGGCTAAGCTAGTGATCGGACATCATTGTGCATTTCACCATATGCCACACTGGCACAGGGTCAGTGCTAGCTCACCAATCTGTGCACAGCATTCCATTAGAAGTCATAAACACCTCCGTCTTTTTGCATATGTGTTTACTCATTATAAAAAACATCATGAAGCTCAATTTGTTTACAGAAGGAT
Source organism: Chloroceryle aenea (assembly GCA_013399075.1). NCBI lineage: Eukaryota > Metazoa > Chordata > Aves > Coraciiformes > Cerylidae > Chloroceryle > Chloroceryle aenea. Next base: position 215,033 of record VWZY01002499.1, read on the forward strand.
TTTAAGGACTGATTTTCATGTAAGGCATTTGAATAAAAGGGATTTTGTCAGTATGAGGTATAACAGGAATATTTCTAGTCTGTTTCATACTATGATTTATTCTTCCTTATATGTAATAGGGACATGAGCTCTCTCCCTACAGAGCTGGTCAGAGAAAAATATATATTTGGGGGAAATTTCAGAAGAGGAATTCCTTTCTAGTATTTTTCATTTTAAGCATTGTGAATATTTATTCTAAATAGTTGATTCAAATTGTTTCCATCTTTAAAATTTCCCATCCAGAAAAACAAAACTTCAGCAAAATTGACAGTTCCTCCTCCCTCATGCATACTGCTTAATACAATTAAGTGACATTTTTTGAAGGAAATAACTTTTTTCTAGTTAAAAACTCAGCTTTACATTCTGGACCCTAGATTCCAGAATTTTATTCTCCCTGAGCCTGAAGACATTTGAGACAGAATAATAGAGATCTAGGTAACTAAAGAGTTCATCAGTAGAATTAACATATTTTAAAGCCAAAGCATTGCTGTCTGCCGCTCCACAACTTCGAGAAGAATCCCTTTCACAACTCAGACCTGCCAAAAGACAATAGACTGATCAGAGAATTTCCTTCCTTTATTTAAGACATTCTTATTGTTCAAGATTTAACATGTTTAATATTTTAGCACACTAAAGACCACTGAAAACGAAGTATCTAACTAAGTCTTGTTGGAAAATCAAGAAAGAACCAACATAACTAGAAAAACATGCTGAATGCTCACTCCAGAAAAACTAACACCCATATAACACAACCCAAAAAACTGTTCCTACAAAATCTACCAGCAAACTTGTAAAGTAGTCTCTTTAAGCTCCTTGATTTTGCATTTCTCAGAGAAAAGGGTATGAACAAAGTTAATTTGTAGACAAGAAGCCTAGGAAAAGTATGGGGAAACTTTGTTCAAACTACCCATCCTTTATTTAGAAGAAACAAATTCTAAAGTCAGGCCTAAACACAGCAGCTATGATCTACCCACAGGAATGTGTGGAAGTCTGTAGAACTGGTGGGGTACAATTATACCTAAATCTCTTACAGGCAGGAACAATTTACAATACCAAATAGCTGAAGAGAAGATATATCTGACCTTCACTGGCTAAACAAAAGACACAGCAATGTAAAGTGCTTTTGTCCAGAAGGAAAAGTGTAAAACATAAAGGAATTGGAGGACAACAAGCTTTCATCCATGAAATAATTTTCTTTACTCTTTCTTGTTGCACTGTTATCTTTGATAAGAGTGACAGAGGTGCATCCAAGCAATAGCATTTGATCCCAGACATCACTGTTTGCACCCAGGATTTTCATTAAGGTTTTTTGCAGGTGGTAAACACATTGTATAGACTCACATAAGGCATGTAGTTAAATGGCAATAGAAAATACATTGCCAGTATCTGCCAGTATGGTTAAAACAAGGAATTTTCCAGTCACAGTTTCACATGGAATCCGACTGATACAAGCACTTTAAACACCACTCAAAAATATTCCTCACATGGTGATGCATCTTCACCCTATCTTCCACTGGATAATTTTGGGATAGCTAACTAGAAAACTGAGAAATAATTAAAACTGGGATTAATTTTGGGGTACTGAATAACCCAGATAAATAGTGTACATTTTAGTTATCAAAGTAAGGAATGGAATAGAATATTTTATTTAGATGTCCAACAGCTCCTTAAATGGATGCATTGCCTTTGCTGATACAGGCTAAGCAGTTAGAGGTGAAAGGGAATCACTTCACCACTGCAGACATCACTGCAGCAAATGATTACCCCAAAAGATTGATTCCAGCCCCCAACCTCTTCAACTTTTGTACAGATTACTAGGGGAATCTGTCTGAATCAACCTCTTCCTACAGCAGTTCAGCATCAGAATGTGCTTCTGCAAAGATCTGCAAAACAGTCAGAGAGTCCAGCTCAAGGTGTTTACTGATTCTTTCCAAACCTGCCATATCCTCATCCACATTATGAATATCATCCTTTAAGTTCAAGAACTCATTTTTTTCCCCAGATTTATAACGTACAGTTAGAGCAATTTAGAACAAGAGGGAATGGCCTCAAGCTGCACTAGGGGAGGTTTAAACTGGACATTAGGAAAAAAATTTTCACTGAAAGTGTTGTCATGCATTGGAACAGGTTGCCCAGGAAGGTGGCTGAGTCACTATCCCTGGATGTGTTTAAAAACCATATAGATGTTGTGCTTAGGGATATGGCTTAGTGGTGGACTTGGTAGAGTTAGCAGTTAGATTCAATGAACTTAAAGGTCTTTTCAAGCCTAAATGATTCTGTGATCCTTTAAATTACTTGTGTTATGAAAGCAAATAGGCAAGCACCACTGAATCCAAACCAAATATTTCTTAGCAGTTGTACAAATTAGATAGAAAATAAAAAATTAGATCCAAATTTTCCCTTCCTTTATATCTTCACTGACATCCATGACTATTTATAGTAGACATAATTCTATCACATGCAGTATTAATTTAGCTATGTGTAATGCCCATACAAGATACAAAGAAGGTAAGCCAGTCTCTTGAATTCACATATAACTATTAATGAAATACACACTGCATTTCCTGTCTACTTTACCCTTCTATTTAATGCAAGAATACCCAGTCTCATACCACTGCAAAAATCCATTAAGTTTTCTCATCACTCATCTCAAAATAATGGAAAACCCTCTAAAAGTGTAAAAGCAACACCATGCAATAGCCTCTCCTGTGTGGTAATAGATAAGAATTTCAGAACAGATGTGCATCACAGCCACTCTCTATTTTAAGGGTAAATTTGGGGAAGCAAAAGAATCTATACTGCATAAATGTGGTAGATAGAAAGCCAGTGAAGTGAGACCTCTGTTTTTAATTTATGAACCTGATTTATAATCTTACCTTCCCAAACCTGTTTGTCTGTTTTATCAACTCATTGCATGCAGCCGTAAAACTAGACTGCAAGCTAGTTTTGAGGTAGGGTTTCTCAGGTATCACTGCTAGTATAAGGAACAATAATAGCCACTACAACAGCTAGGAAAAAAAAAAACAAGCAGCACTCTAGTCACTGCTGAAGTGTTAGCTAATGTCAAAACACCACTTGTTTTTACTAGTGTAAAGATGGGTAGGCATGTAGCCATAACAGAAACTTGACTGGGTACATACTTGGTTTGGAATGAAACATTTTTAGTGAATGTACAAGCACTGTCATAACATTCAATGAAGAGAATTAATTTTCTAGTACAAAATTGTCAGGTTTTGTCCCCAGTTATAAGCACATAAATAGTGTAGAAGCATGAAGAAATGACAAACAATACTGCTGCCTTCCTATCCATTACCCTACAAATCCCAAAGAGAACCAAAAAAGATTGTTACACTGACAGCCAAGCTAATTTGATGAATGGCCATCTAAACTGGACTAGTCCTGACAGAGTAGGATGACACATTGCTGTTCTTATAATTTATAAATATAGGCTTTCATTTCTTTCTACAGGTGCAGCTTTCCATGGCTAATACAACCTCTGTAGTTACATTTCCATGTTTTCTTTTGCTTTACCTTGATGTAGATCTCTTTTCTACATTCTAGTTAGGATTGCTGCCAGCTTCAACCATACTGAAAAAGAGATCGGAATTAAGTACCAAGTTTGGTGTTTTTAGCTTTGTGTCGTGAACTGTACAGTGACCAGAGTACCTTCATCATAATGAGATAGGCATATTCTTTGCAAACAAGTAACAGACAAATATTCAGCCAGGTGGATGCAATCCTATCATGCCCTGAAAAGGAAAATTACTGTAACTTTGGAAGTAGTTATTCTCTGGTTCTGAGTTTCAGCATAATTAACTTGCAACATTAACAAATATGTTAACTTCAAATTCCAGGAGATAATTTCCATATAGATATGCTTTTATTGTACTACTACTTCCTCTGCAGTGATGCATCTGCAATGAATTGTCACATGAAGGAGGGGACAAGAGAAGGAACAGTTGAAAACCAGGTACAAAATGGTGTCTACAAAATGGAAGCCTATTTGCACCTTCTGTCTGTATTCTTTAGAGGTACAAAAGCAGAGGAGAAGGACAGTCTGTCAGTATTGCCAAAATTTTAATCCAGTGTATATCATAAGGCTACAACCCACAGTACTTTTTTCTGTATCTGGTGAAAATTTGGTGAAAGAGCAGGACAGCAGTATAACCTGAACGTTCTCTCTACCACAGCACTTAACACTAAGTTAATGCTAAATATCAGCATTTTGATATTAGGTAGATGAAATGTAGCAACATCCAAAGAACTATATATTCAAATCAGGTGTTCTCAAGTACTTCCCAAAGGTAACTTGCTTCCCAGAAAGGGGAATTCTATACTGCAGATAACTTCCATTATTGCAACTGCTCAGTTTGCAGTGAGTAGACTTTGGAGGCACTATTTAAAGCACTCTGGAACAAGCCTCCTGGAACTGCTCAGAGAAAACTCAGACAACAGATGGAATAGACCTCCTTAGCAGGGCCAAGATTTCACCCTGACAGATAAGGACATTCTTAGCCACTTCAACTTCTATAGTTTGTCCAAGTATTATCTTAATATGAACAAAATACTTGGTCTAAAATATTGCAACTTCCATAATCAAGAATATTTTTAGACACCATCTCTGCTGGAGTTATTCTAATAATAATAAAATCATACCAATGTTTGTGCAGAGAAACAGTTCAAAATTGAGAGATGACTGAGTTCTGCACAAAGCATGTTTTATTCACACCTACAGCTATAGCAATCAATTGAAAAATGTAGCTGATGGATAATTTATTTCCTCAGGCATTCTGGTATCTTATACATACTAGTATTAAACAGCTACAAGGATCTTGATTAACAGAACCAATTGTTCCATATTTTCTAATGCCTCCAATGAATATTGTAACCTAGATAAACTGCAAAATGAATCAAGAAACAGATAGAAGGATAATAAATGATATGGATTCCACCTACATATAGCAGTCCAAAACCGGGTCTAGGCATCATAAAGGCCCACATACATTTCAAAGGAAAAATTAACTGTCAACAGTGTAATATAAAAATCTTATCAAGGTGTCACCTTGTTACCTATATAATTTCATTGCATGAACAATCAAGAAAAAGAAGTGCAAACCTCAGTGTTCTCTGCTCAGTGAGCTCATTTCGTATTGAATTTACTTTGGATGTTGTCCCTGTAAGTGCTAAATCAAGGGGATTTTTGTTAGCTTTGAGAAATTAAAAAAACTGTAAACCTGAAAAATGTTGGAAGTGCCAGATATGTGACTATTGGTAGTGTCTTGTGGTCTATTGTAACAGAAAATAAATGTTTTAGTGACTGAGCAAAGACAACACCAAAGGAAATAGTTTTCAGAAGGTATTGGATACATGAAAATCCAGTTTCATGTGGCACTATCAACCCCAAATACAGCCTGTTGGCACAACTTGTGTACCATACCTACGTATGTATGGTAGTTACTCATTAGATGAAGCAAGATGTTAAGAAGGCTTCATGATGCCCCTTAACTATGTCATGCTCCATTTCAGATTGAAAATCTTGATAAGCACTTCTTCAAAAAAATGACTATTTAAATTACTTATAGAATTTAAGTTAAAATATCTGTATTTGCTGGTGCAACAGCATTAATGAAGCAAAGCTATGTTTTAAAGTATTTGTGTACACATATGCCATCTTAATCTATAAAACTATACAAATATATAAGCAGATAGGCATATCTGGGGAAAAAAAAAAAATCTGTAAAATATATACTCCACCTGTAAGCTAGAGCAAAGCAAGGAACCACAAGAATTTACTTTGTATATAAAACCTAAAGACCAGCTCTTAAAAAGTCTTTTCTGACAACATATATGTGACTTTGCATTTATTATCTAAAAGTCAAAATTTCCAACACATAGGCCCCATATTATGAGGAAGAAAAATAATCTGTTCATCTTAAACATGAGAAATAAATGCTATCTTTGGAAAACTACTACTGAGCAACAGAGACAGCATAAGCCAAAAAGGATTTCACTATTTAAACAACGAAGAAAATATTACTACAGGTGATGGAGAAGTCACATTAATGTTACATCAGGCTAACCACTACTGTTAAATTTTCAAAAAGGATTTCCTCTTGAAAAGTGATGTTGTGATATAACTTCAAACATATAATAAATACTCTGGTCTCAGCCCATATTTTGTAATTACAGAGAACTCAAGTTTGTCATAATACATTAAAAGCTCCTTTCTAAGAATAGAAGAAACCACTTGACTGCATATGGACAGACATCAAATTCCACTGTTACCGAAGTGCATAACTCAATAACATCTTTTATTGTAGCATATTTTCTACATTGGCCCCAGGCTTGTGTCAAATGCACCAGGAGAGGGACTTCCATGGGTAGACTAACTCCAGCTGTTAATTTACTATGGTTTAGTTTCACTATAGCTCAGGCTCCAACTTTATTTTACTGCTAGAAAAAAAAAATTAGATCCAAAGTTGGTATCTCCCAAATATTCCTAAGATGTAGAATGGTACGAAATTAATTGATTAGTCTCTTCGGCACAGTATCTGAATAACTTTATTCTGCAGTATTGGCCCCTTAATGATCCAATGTGCCCACTTTCTAGCCTATTGCTGCTTTTGCATATGCTCAGAATATTTTGTTATCCATGGTTAGCTAGTCGCCTCTTAGACTTGCTCTTAGCTGTCCTGATTATTTGTGTACATACACTGCCTGCTGTAGTTTATGATAATTTTATTGGACCCCATGGAGCTGGTTTCTCCATTTTCTCAAGGCTATTTGGCTCCAGTGATCTTGTTATGCAGTCATTGCAAGCTCAGTCTAACCCTTTTTCTGCATGCTCTGTAAACATCTACAGAACAATATCCATCAATCTTGTGCCCCAGCTGTGTTGAAATTAACTATGCACTTCTGTATTATATAATATATGCACGTATTACACCTGTATGTATAGGCATTCCTGACGTGAAAAGAAAATGTTAACTGTTCTAACCAAAGCTGAGTTTTATTCCTGTTTTTTTCTTTTTTTTTTTTTACTTTGGAATAAAGCTACAAATTATGGGTAAAACTTCCACAAAGGAAACTTAAACCACTAGAAATTACATGATGTGCTTTTGTCTTTGAATGTACCAATATTAAAATTATTGCAATTGTTACATTAATTTTAATGAATGGACTGCTACTTACCTGCAATATTTGCATTTAGAAAGGGTCACATAATTCTGAATTTATTTTACATTATCGTAGTGTGTTGACCCTGGCCAGCAGCTAAGGATCACACAGCTGCTTGCTCAAACTCCCCCTGCTCCAGAAGGACGGGGGAGAGAATAGGAAGAGAGAAAGCAAGAAAGCTTGTAGGTCAGGATAAAGACAGTTTAAGAAGTAAAGGAAAAAGAAAGAAACCCAAACCAAACCAAAAACCCAAGTGATCCAAAGGCATTCACTCACCACCTCCCACAAGCAGACTGATGTACATCCAGCCTGATACCAATGGCTACCTTGTCAAAAAAAACCTACTCCCTTCAGGTTTTATTGGTAAGCATGACACATTGAATACCTCTGGTCAATTTGGAACAGATGTCCATCTCAAGTCCCCTTCCCAGCTTGCTCACCCTCACCACAGGGAGGCAGAGCAGAATGGGAAAAAGAGAAAGCCATGACACTGCAAGTACTGTTGGGCAATAGCCAAAACACTGGTGTGTTATCAATACTGTGTTAGTCACTAATCCAAAGCACAGCACCCGAAAGGCTGCTATGAAGAAAATTAACTCCATTCTGGTCAGAATCAGTACAATAACATACTGTAAAACATAACTAGAAGTTATCAAGTCTCCAACTTCAGTGAGATACTGCCATGTTTTGCTGACATGTCTCTTGCCTGTTTTTGACATTGGTCATCAACCTAAGTCCATTACTGATTTTTTTTTTTTTT
>VWZY01002501.1:16935-28532 GCA_013399075.1 Chloroceryle aenea
AACAGTTCCCAGGTCCCTATCTGGCATCCAACTGGTATCAATTCACAATGGGATAACAAGGTGGCTGCTCTTCTTTCAAAACTATTCCGAGGTGTAAGAAACCAGTCTCCTCTTTCTCCTCTGCTACACCTCATCCTTTTCTGTTAATGGATGTTAAAGTTAAGAGTTAATTAAGAGGAGGTAACTTCTGCAGTGTTTTGGAGCAGGAGAATCAAGGGAAAAGAAGAGAAAGTTAACAGACATTTATATTGTTTTTAAAAATTTTACAGATACATACTTAGCGTAAGGCTTCTATGTTAAGTGGCACTGTTGTAAATTATTTAATTGTTAATCAATGCAAAGAAAATTGTCACCACATATCATTCTGTACTGAACTCTCAAAAGAAATATATCAGAAAGATGATATAAATCAGGAGATGATAACACTTAGGAGAGCACCTGGACTTCAACAAAAGGATGCTGTGAAGGGTATATGGGGTAACTACCACTCTAGGAAAAAAAAATAACAACAAAAAAACAGAGCACATGAGAACAAATTTTTTCACCGTACGCATCAGTGTTTGATCATACCAAACTAAAAAGTCCTGCAGAGATTGAGAGAGCAAGTCAGAGTACACAGGTATTTACCCAAAAAATATATATAGTCTAGATGAACAGCCTAAGCTGTCCCAAGGCTGACAGCATTCATATACTTCTCTCCAAGAACTCTGATCCAAAAGCACATATAAAAGCATATGCAGCTGTCACTGGAGAGTACCTATATGAGTAACTACAGCTTGTTAAACGAAAAAGCTCTACACAATAACCTAGACAATAGAGGAACTAAAATAACACAATAGAATAAAAATTTCCAAGCAAAACCCCAAAATGCCTATTTTACCTGATACTTTGTGGAGCTGCCTCCTTTGCTACTAACATTTATTGTTACTTCCTCCTCCTCCTCCAAGAACTTCTGACAATATTCTGAGTCCTTTTCCAGAACATAGCCAATTGCTTCAATTACATCTTCAACATGGAAAATCTTTAAGTGAAAATTCACAGAAGTAATACAAGGCATGTCAAAAATTAACCAGCACCTATTTATTTTTCAAAATTTACATACAAGACATAATAGGGCACATACTTTTTTTTTTTTAATGTGGTAATAGATTTTGCAAATTTCAACTTGTCTGTTCTTACGGTTTTTGAAAACAAATTTGGAGCTGCTATGGGTTTGTTAATGGGCCTCTCCACATGATCACTAACATTTACCTTTACCGTAGCCTATAAAACAGGCATAATAAAGTTACATGGGGGGCTAGGAGGGGATTTTTTTCATGCTTTTGTTTCTATCTAGGTTGAACAGAGAAAAATCAAAGTGTCACTGATGGACTGATTTTAATCAATAACAAATCCATCAGAAAAAATAGCACAACCCTGTATTTAAAGCACTGAGGCTACTTTATATTTTCAAAAAGAAAAATGATTGCAAGTCCTTGAAGCACATATTTAAGATATGTTTTGGTTTTTTTTAAAGAGAAAGTGATGTACGTGTATTTCCTACAGTCAGTAGCTAGGCAAGCACTGTATACATGCATACAAAGAGTCCTGTATTATCAAAGAAACATATACATACCTCAACAGGGTAACTCCTCCCTGAGATCCTTAAAATGGGACAGTGTGAGAAATAGTTGGAAAACTTCTCACTATCTACAGTAGCACTCATTAAAATCAGATGCAGATCAGAACGCTTATGCAAGATTTCCTTCAGAATAACTAGCAAGAAATCAGACTGGACACTTCTTTCATGTACCTAGAATTAAAACATATCTATAGTAAGGCTTTAGTGCAAGTCAAAGCTGAGAATACTGTCTCTGAAAAACAGTAAAAGGTGATAACCTCATCTACAATAATGTGAGAGATACTTGAAAGAAGACTATCTTCTTGAAGTTTCCGAAGCAGGACACCTGTTGTACAGTACAGTAGTCTGGTAGCTTCTCCTGTTCTTGATTCCATACGAATTTGATATCCACACAGGGAATTCTTAAAAAAAAATAAATATTGAGAATATAGGAATAATTTAATAGCATATAAGCTAACTATATTAAAAAAGACGTGAAATTTAAGCATTGTTAGGTTAGATTCAGACATGGCACAATCTGCTAATTAAATAGTATGGTTTTAAATAGAATTACTACCACAGTGCTTTTTCAAATACACACTTTCCTTTAAGAAAGGGAAAACACACTGATCTACAAGAAGTTTCTCCACTGTGGTAAACAGTTGGCAAAATCAGTGTTCTTTTCAGAGTTCTTCACAATCCTCAAACAAATTTATTTTTGCACAAGAGACTAACATAAAACATACAAGACCTAGGTTTTCTTCAAATAAGTAACTTATTTTGAAAGAGGCCTCTCAAAGCAGGCCTCACCTGAGGCCAGACTGGATTTCTCAGAGCCCTAGTGATGGGAGTTTTCTCCAGCCCAATGACATCGAGATGTCACAGCCACTGGGCAATCTACTCCAGTGTTTGACCAACCCTATTATGAAACACTCCTGCTCTTAATCACCCTATAAAGATTTTAGAAATCATATATGGATACCCAGCAGTTCATGGGTGACAATTTGTAAAGAAACAGCTGACATAGCAAAAAGCCCTTTTCAAGAGAAAATAACAGCTCATTATTAGGTTATGTAATAAATTAAGTTTTCACTTTGTACCAGCATTGCAGTCCCCTGTATCTTGACCAAGACTGGGAAAAGCAATTCAGACATATCTTACTTTTCCTCCTGGTCCCGATTCACAGCCTAGCTCTTCACAAACTCTGGTTGCCAGACTCACTGCTGAGATTCTTCGGGGTTGTGTGCAAACAATATTACATTTATTTGATCCTTCATCAAGCAACAAGTCTTCTAACAAGAAGTGGGGCACCTGGGTACTCTTCCCACTGCCTGTTTCACCAGCCACAACAATGACTCGATGTTTTTTAAGAGTTTCTACAATCGAGTATCTGTGCTTAAACACAGGTAACTCCTGTCTCTCTTTCAGAAGCTTTTGGTATCTGGAGGAACTTTGAAGCTTTTTGAACAAAATCCTTGCAGGTTCCAAATTATCTGTGTCTGAGGACTCAAGGGAGAGACTGCTGAAATCTTCATCAGAAGCTAAGTTTTCCCAGGAATCTTCAGGACCCTCAGATACTTTTGGTTGGCTTTCAGATTGTAGCTGTTGTTGTTGTTTGAGTTTGTTTAATAATTTAGCAATAAAGTTATCACGAGGTTTGTTGGCTTCTATCTTGTTTTCTTCTTCCTTTTTCTTTTCAATATCCCTCCATTCTAGCCAAATATCTCGGTAGGTAGGAGGTAGTAATTGATGAACTGACTTCAGGTAGAAAGAGCAGGGAAAAAAATTACTTCATGTACTACTTAGTAGCATCGCTACCATTTTAAGTGTAAATTAACCAAACTGTCAAAAGATATGACAATACATGACACAGGAAGCTATTTCTAAATACAGGAACTATGAAAACAGTAATATAAGTATCAACATCACACTTTATTTTCAGCTTACTTGCATTCTTTACAACAATGAAAGATCAGTTTTACTATCAAAAAAATTCCTCCTTGTATGCTGCAACATGCATGATCATAGATAAAAGCAAATAAACATATAAAACAAGCAAATAATTTATTGGAAACACTACATTAAAGTGCTTTTAGAATTTAAACTATAGATACTGTAAAAAGTGCAGAAGCAGATTCAAGGCTAGAAGCAGTAATATGGTGAAAATCTTACTTGTCCTTTGGTTAAATGATAGAGTGCCAAAGTAGCAGCTAGATGTTGTGCTTGCATACTATCTTCTGTGACAATTGTGGGACACATTGTCATTACATCATCTGATGATTTGGTAATTCTGACCCTTAAAGATAAATTTTGAAAAGCATTTATCTTAATTTTTCTTATCTATATTAAAGCGCACCTGTTAACATTTTTGTTTAGAATATGAGTGAAATTCAAATAGAGAAACAGCTAAATAATGTTACTCAATAATATTTTTTAAACAGAAGAAAAAGTTTGATTGAGTAGCAGCACATTTTCAGCAATAGATTCCAGCAGTGAATTTGTGATCTTTTTCTTAACAAAGGTCTTCATTTTTTTTCAAACTGAAGGCATTTGTACACATTAGTGTCAGAAGGAGGACTAAATAATATTTGTGCGCTTGTGAATACTTAGCATAGATTGACATGATAGATAATGATCTACTCAGATACAAAGCTCTGTTTAACAGATATATGCCAGACAGACAAGCAAATTTCTCGTACTCTTAGGGCAACAGTATATTAGTAGCTTTTAATTTGAGCAAGAGGGCAAGTTTCTTTGCTTGGTTCCTTCAAGAGACATTACTCTTTTGTAATGCTGAGTCTACTCTATTTGTATGTGGTAATATTGTATTTTATATCTCTGTATTAGATACTTATTTTCTAAAAGAATCATTGATATTGCACCATTTTGCTTGCAAACTTATTATGGTAGCTTTCATACAAACTTCTAAATACCACTTTTTTTTTTTTTTTTTAATAGACCCAAAAGGGCTTTTGGTATTCATATATATTAAATCAAAGGTTTTAAGCATGACTTTGAACAAGAATATCAGAAGTTATTTTTTCAAATTTCTCTCTCAGGCTCACATTGGACCTTTCACTCAACAGCAGAGAATTAAAAACTAATCCCTTCTTTGCAGAAATGTTCACTGTAATCTAAATTTTGCAATAGTGCCTGGTCTAAGCATTATTTTTGCAGAGATAACCAGACTGAAATATCTCTCTGACAGACCAAAATACTTTGGTTAAACTCTGTATTCATATGAACCTGAATCAACATGACAAAATAGATGTAGTCAACATTTTTATATAAACCAAGAAGTAAGATGTGAAGTTTATAAGAAATACATACCTACATTTCCAGTATTTTCCAACTGGAACCTTTTCAAAAGAAGGATTTGGGCTCTTGGGAAAATTCTTCCTGCACCAGTCAATCAAAAATTGTTTCGGAGATTTACCAGTCCAGCTTCGAGCACTATAATCAAAATTTCTCACATCTAGTGGTTCTTTCTTTTTCACTACAAGAACAGAAAGACATTTTAAGACTGAAAAAAAATACTTCATATTCCTTTGATAACAAAGAATGCCTTTACCTTTTCTTCAAAGGTATTTTTACAAGACAGTATTTTTACAAGTACTGTCTGAAATGTTTTGCAGAAATACTGGTACTGATACATGACAAAAATTACTGCTTATCCCACAAAAGTATCTAGCAGGAAATTAGTTACAATATTTTGTTTGCCATCTTTGATCTTCGAATAATTTAAGAACTTTCACTGAATTTTGGGTATTAGAATATAATGTAACACTTTGAAAGTTTATAATGAAAATAGCTTAAAAACATTAGAGGGTGACAGTGGAAACAATAACGAATCATATAATAAATAAATAAGCTAAATTTTAGAAAAAAAAAAAGTTAAAAGTAGCATCCAGTATCATCTGTTAAAAGAATTATCTTTACAGCCAGCTCCGTTGGTGGGATAGTCCGCCGGTCAGAGCTTGACGATTCAGCACTGCAATGTAATGCAACCTAGAAAAACAAGAACTAATACCAGAGATTTGTGGTACACTTCGAGCTTGAATTTAGTAATTTTCAACACACCTTTGTCTTCCTTTGCAGCACCATCAGGTTTTTCAAGCAAGCTCAAATTCAAAGTGGATTCTGGAGGTTGAGGTGAGGGAGCTTTTTTCTTTTCATTTTGTTGTTGGTTTGAAATCCTTATGGATGGATTAAATACTGGATGTTCTTCAATTATTGCCATTTCTTTCAGAGAGAGAATACAACTTACACTAACCAAATCCAAAGCATTTATTATTTTAAAAGAAAAAAAAAAATCTATTATATTAATTCATGCCAAGCACCCAAAATCAGAAATGTTACTGACATTTTAGAATTTGACAACTATTAAATGGATAGATTCAGGAAAGCCTGCAATTCACAGTGTCATAAAAAAATGAAGAAATCAATTAAATCTCAGAGACGTACTTGTCTAACAAATATGTAGGACACAAAATAAAACAGGTAAGTTGCATAGCTCTACCTTGCTGGATTCTTCTTATTTTCTCCTGTGCTATCTTCTGGCCTTGTTTGTCTTTGTCTAGCTTGTAGATGCTTGCCTGTTCTTTTGCTTCTGAGAGCTTGTCAGCCAAATGTACGTACCTCTCATTCTATGTCAAACAGAATTATTAATTACAAGTTGAATATTGTATGTTTGTCTCTTCTAATGAACTCCATAATAAAAAAAGTAGGGGAGTTGGTCCTTTATACCAAGGTTACACAACAGAGGAACAATTAGTAGTTTTTATGTAACTAACGGTCAAAACCTCTCAGCATTTGATAGTCACTTTGCTAATCTGAGATGTTTCAAGAACTTTTCCAGCACAATACATTCACTATTTTGACAAAAAAAAAAAGGGAAAAACTACTTGGAAAAGGAGAAGTTTCAACATATTTTCCCTTCAATAGCCTGCAAACATAAAAATAGGTAACATAAAAAACAGTACTCAATCCCCAATTCCTAACAAATAGATCTACCACTTTCAGGTGTACCAGATATATCGGTTCTTAAAAGACTTTCATGAAGTGTTACTCTGCCTTACTGGGTCAAGCTTCTCTTCATCTGCCTCTTTCACAGACTCATTCTTCTCTTCCTCACTCTGTCGTTCAGCATATTGCAAAATCCATTCCTTCATACTCACTTCTTTCTGTTTCCTCACATTCATCTCCTAGGAAGAGCAATGAAAATTAGAAGTAGTAACAGTATGTGAAAACACTGATGCTTTTCTCTGACAGCATTTCAGAAATATTAATATTTCATATATAAAACTAAGTTATGATATAGCACAAAAACCCACAGAGCAAACTCCTCCAAACGGGGTAAAAGCCTCGTGATATACTTATATAGATCTTAACACCCGACTGATTATAACTGCTGTAAGAAAAAAAAAAACACTTCAAGAAATCTTTTTGATTTGTAAGTTTACGATTCAATAACCCCAGAAATCAAACCAGTGCAAGCACACAGGCAAACTTAAACCCACACAAGTATGTAAAGAGTGTCATCTGTAAATAAGCAGAATGAATCCATTCCAGGAGAAAACTGAGATATGCTTTATCACAAAAATGAACCATGAAGAGTCTCCTAGACTTCAAATGAAAATAATGTTACCTTGAAATGACCATTCCATAGTAGCCAAAATAATGTGGGTGATGATTATTAAACATACCATATGTTCAGATGTTTTTCACATCAGTCTTTGAAGATAATGCAAATTCTATATTTTAGAAAACTTTTGTCTTCTCTTCTCCCCATAAATAAAAATTAATTTCTCATATTACCTTAGTTGTAGGGCCATTTTCTTTCTTTTTGTTATCTACTAAGCAAGGTGGAGGCTCACACTGTGGCACAGGAGAACAAAATTTTGCTCTAGGTTTCTGTTGCTGTTCATCGAACTGCTGGCTGAAACCTTCAGGCAAGGCATCTTCAAAATAAAATAAAACAATAAACAACAAAACATTTCACAGAATATGTCAATAACTACTACTGAACATCTTTTAAAGTGTGTTGGTAGCCAAATAGAAGGATATAAAAATCAATATGCCTGAAATAAAACTAGACTTGTGCATTTAGATAAGCCAGCATTTGTTTGTTAGACTTGCATAAAAGTCTAAGGGTATAAACAAGAGGTCTACAAGATTTTAAATACCAAAATAATATCCCAGAACTAGTCAGCAGCACATCCCTGGAAACGAACACTGTGATGACTCCAGATCTCAGTGAAACAATAGATTTAATTATTACTATGAAGCACTCCCATGCCATAGTAGGTGCTACTACTCTTCTGTGAAAAACTGTAGTCAATTCTCTGTCACTATACTCACCATCAGGAAGGTTTAAACATAGCCAATCAAGTGCAGAGTGAAGATCACCACCATAGAGAAGTGTATTTTTCATTGCTTCTTCAATATGCTCAGTCTTAAAAGAAAATCTTTGTAAAGCCATGTACACATCCTATAAATAAAAAAGTCAGTATATATTAGGATTTGACCTATCAACCTAATATAGGCTTGTAAATTCCTATTTCCACATATCAGATAACTGGCATTAAATGGAGGTAAACAGCATAAATAATAAAGCAGAAGGCAGAGTAGAAAATCCTGTTTTGTACACAGTGACTAAAATGTTTCAGTTGTAAGTATGCATGCATAGGTATAAATAAATCTACATTCCAGCCTCTGTACAGAACAGATTTTCTAGTTAAAAGGATAAGTCCACAATTTTCCAGCTATATGGGACAAAAAAAAAAAGGTAGGAAACAAAACATTCAGATTAAGTTCAGGTCCTCTATCCTTTCTGAAGACTCTGGTATTAGTTACTGAATAAATAAATACACATCCTCCCTAAGAAGCATGCTTGTTCATTCCCCTGACTAATCATTAATATAAAAACTGGAAAGCATGCTACATTGGCTTGTAGTGCATGAAGAAATGTCATATCACACATGATGCAAAGAACAAAGAAAAAGAAACTGTTTATTCTAAATAAATAATAGTCGGAGAAATAAATAATAGTCGGAGAACAACACTTTAGACTCTACCTGTAGTTTCTTAGCAGTAAGTCTTCGGGAAATCATTCCTTTGTCATCATTTTGGCTTTTATGGTAATTGATTACATCAATAATCCTTTTCTCCAAATTACCATTTATCATTACCTGCACAGAGAAAATTATCTGATACAAGGCAAAACATTACAAATTTTCATGCTCTTCATGGCTAAGGAAATAAGAATGCAGATATCTCTGCCATTTGAATATCAACTTTTCCAGCTTTCAATAAGTCTAGTAAACATTTCTCATGAAAGGGTAATGAAAGGGAAATTTACTTTTTTTTTTTTTAATACTTTTGCAAGCTCTACACTTGAAACAGAAGAGTCCATTCCCTATTACAGAGAAGACCCTTGTACATTTTCAAGGAAATATAGTATGTCAAGGGAAATATATAGCAAATAAATTAAAAATCACATGGAAAGAACAAGGACTTTCTCCTCTGCTTGCAAGAATTGGTGTAAAATAATTTGATTGTAAAGATGCAATCTGTTACACCCTCCTTCCTATCTAACTTCAGAACAATTTTACTAAAAGGCTTACAGTCATGAACCAAGCTTTAGTTGCTGCTGAGGTTATTGTATAAAATCTGTGTTCTTCCACTGACAGGAAGAATCCATATGCACAGCATAAGCCCAAACAAGGTTACATTTTGGCTTATGCTTTGCACATGGATTCTTTTTAACAGTCTTTCATGCAATCCTGCCCTGTTAGCTTTGCCCTATTCTGCAAAGGACACTCAAAATCCCAAACATATCAAACTCAAGACAGTCAATGTCTAATACATGAATGTAGCTTGCTTGCATAGCAAAATACTTCAGAAGAGATGAAAAAATAAATACTCAGCTAAGAATATTATGAAAACCAAAGCTGTTTTACCTAAAGAAGATACTTGCCTTAAGAACAGATTTATCTAGATTTGTAGCAGCACTGGAATCTGTCGTTGAACTAAAACTGTAAGTTTTTGGACCTGCAAATTGCAAATAACCACCAATTACATAAGCAGAACACAATGAATGCTGTTTACAGTAGCTAAAGCAGAACCAGCATAACACAGGCTGGTGCAAGCGATTTGCCAGAAACATGCAGGTACATGACAACAATAAAAATAATCAGCAGTACAGAAATGCCCTTGAGCAAGGAATAGTGAAGACAACTGTGATTCTTAGTAGACAAAAATATAAAGTCCCAACTGGCACACTGAGAGAAAATGGGACTGCACACTCACTCCAAACACTGGAGCACTTAGCACCAAACAGGGAAACTAATGGCATGTTCAAAACAAACAAGACTGTTGAGGTTATTTTTTTATTACCAAGTGCAGTGTATGTAACAGAACTCTTTGCCACTGTGGGTACTAAATGTTTACCAAAGTCCAAGGGCAGACAGGATAGCTTTGTAGTAAAGGAACCAATCAGTTTGGAAGGGAGCTAAAAAACCACTGCATCAGGCACAGAAAAACCCACAAGTGGTGGAGGACTTAAGAGTACACTACAGCAGTATCACGGCATCTCTTGACTCCTCCTACCTAGGTACCTGCTTTTAGCCCCTATCTAGAAGGGGGCACTGGGTTACAGGCCTTTGGTCTGTTCTGCTATGGTAATTCTTAAATAAGTTTCATATAGCACCTGTTAGAAGAATTCTAATTCACAGAACTACTTACCATCATTAGAATGACAATACATAGCTTGTTGTTGTATCCCATCATTTTCAGAACACACATACTATTTCTGGTACTGCACAGGTATAAAGAAACATCACTAAGCAACATCACAGCTTTCAGCACCCTGCAGGGCTGCACCCCACTCCCGAGGGAGCAGCCCTGTGCTCTGGAAAGTACAGATACCTCCCAGCTCCTTAGCCTGCCGCCAGCAGGCAGGTTGGACAACTCATCTCTGCTGGCCTGCCAGCAGATGGGCTCTAGGAGAGCCCATTTTTTTATCAGATCTGAGCATAGATAACCACAACTCAGGAAAAAAAAACCCAAAACCAGTCACCTCTGGTAAGGAGCCACAAAGGGCAGTTAGTGCTCATGAGGTAATCACTAGCACGTACTGGCAGGCTGTTCCAACTGCACAGTATTTAGACTATGCTAACTTTTCACTTACTGACTTACTTATCTTCCCAGGAGAATATCTGAGAGAGAAGCAGGAGAGTTTCTGAAGGGTACATGGTATAGGAGAAGTGGGAGACAGAAGAAATACATTTAGCAGAGCCCAAATTTGTCAAAGCAGTAAGCAGGTACATAAAGTTTAAAGTTAATGGACTGCAAGACTTGGGTGTTAACAAGCTGGATTCTTAAACAGCCTGACCATTGCATCCTTTGCTCCTAATTATTATAATCTGCATATAATAATGTTGCAGGGTACATGAGCTATTTCTGGCAAAGCTGGTTTATTGAAAAGAGTTATCTCATAGTGCCACAGAACACTAGTTTTCCAGGCTGCAGTTAGAACAGTCATCCCTCAGTTCATCCAACATTAATAAAGTACCTCCAGCCCTAGAACTGCTCTGGGCTTTTCCCACTATAAAAAAAAAAAACCAACATATCAAATGCACATTACATTGGGTTTGAGTGTGTATGAAACGGGACATCTAGAAAAGCTCATTACTGGGAAAGCACCACATCAACATTTACTTGCTCCACGAGAACTGCCAATCTCACAGCAGGCTTTTTTGCAGCTGCTCAGTGACACCCAGGGAGCAAGACAGGTGAAAACCAGGCCTGATCAGCCCCATGTGGGAGGTATTTCAGGTGCCTCTCTTGGTGCCCTATANGGGATCCTATCGGGTCGTGCGTGAGGCTCCCGGGCACCGGGAGCCGCGAGAGTCTCTGTTTTCCCTCGGGGTGCAGCGCCGCGGTAGGGGCGGAAAAGACCGTAGGGCTGGGGAAAGCTGTCCCGCGCGAGGCATTG
>VWZY01002502.1:0-20003 GCA_013399075.1 Chloroceryle aenea
AACTACCTGAAAGGAGGTGGTTGCCAGGCCTAGAGGAAGTGGCCTGAAGTTGCCCCAGGGGAGGTTCAGATTAGATACGGGGAAGAATTTCTCTACCAAAAGACTCGTGAGGCATCGGAACAGGCTGCCCAGGGAGGTGGTGGAGTCACCATCCCTGGAGGTGTTCAAAAACCGGGTAGCTGAGGCACTTCAGGATGTGCACATGGGATTTATTATATTGTATTATAATATATTATGTTGTAAAATTTAATATATAATTGGCATGTAATCTGCTGTCCCAACTATGACAGGTACCTCACAGCCCACCGATGGAGCGAAAAGGGCAGCTAGAATTGCTAAGAAGTTCTGAGGATCCTCAGGAGCATGGTTTTGAAGGCACTGAGGGGATTGGTAGACATATTTCTGGGGGTGAGGACATGAACCGATGGGAAAGCAAGCAGACTGGTGAGACACTGGAACAGGCTGCCCAGAGAGGTGGGGGAAGCCCCATCCTTGGAGGTTTTTAAGGCCAGGCTGGATGGGGCTCTGAGCAACCTGCTCCAGTGGGAGGTGTCCCTGCCCATGGCAGGGGTTGGAACTGGATCATCTTTAAGCTCCCTTCCAACCCTGACAATTCGAAGATTCTATTTTTTGCTGGACCTCATGTGAGTTACAGAACAGATCACAGGAAGGTAATTCCCAGTTGTAACACTGAATAGATTTTTCAGGGTACTGGAAAAAGCCCTTTCTTTTTCCACCAGGGAACTGATCTATCATGACCAGCAGCTTCTGCAGACACTCACTGGCCCCAGGGTTCAAGGGTATATGTCGTTGGAACTCCACAGGATGGTCCCATGAAGGGAAATGGCAGTAAACATCACTACTTGCTGGAGATCCACAGAATCACATGCTTTCTGTTTCCTTTCTTCCCCAGGTTCTGCTGAACTTTCTGATGATAGCTGCGTGCCAGAAAAGTTATCTGCCATTGCCACAGCTATGTGACTTGATGTAGGTTGCCGTCCGTGTAGATGCTCTTTAATGGGGGTGACTAGAGAAGAATTCATCATCAGGGGGCTAGTGGTACTAAAGAAATATAATTCCTGTTCTGCACTGCAAAAAAAAAAGTGTCTCACTAGCTCCTGTCAGGCAACCTTGTCAACATCTCCAGATTTTCTGCCAGGAACTTGCTTTCGTTTTCGCTCTGTTGAGCAGTTCACTTGCATAAGCACAAGTCACTGTGAGGAAATGTTCAACTGAGTAACATTACTAAACTCCGAAGTTCAAACCTCAGGAACAGAAACTGAAACAAATGTACAGACTAATAAAGGGACATCCATCACCCAGGAGGTGACAGACGCATCCATGGCTGCTGCTGCTGCTAGAGGTAAGCACATGTATGTGTAAAGCAGGTCTATTTTTCCACTTAGTGTTGATTTACTATAGTTGTATCTAAGGAATTGGTGAGTCCAGACAAGTGTGTGTGTTGTCACATCAAGATACACTTGCAGCTTTGGTGTGTAATTTCTTTGAATGCATTCCTTGAGTCTCAGCTTCAGCTTCACAATATTAATAGAATTTCTTAACCCTGATGTGACATTAGGCAGGAAGAAGTAAAATTCCAAAAGACCTCAAAGTGGAAAGAGATCTCAAAGGCAATTAAAAATTGAGCAAATTAGTTGGCTTATCATTTAACTGTTCTTTTGTGTTTTCAATGCAACAAACAACTCTAGTTGTGTAATGCCTCTTAAAGAATGAGTGCAATAAGGCTGTCCAAGGAGCAGATCAAGATGTGGAAGACTATTTTATTCCTGCTGAAATTTAATTTCACTGTGTTTATTACATATTCCTCATCTTAAAGAGCTAAGAGCTATGGAAAAAAATGACTTTAGTATCTTAATTCTAAGTAAACAAATTCTTTTCTTCAATAAAATGAGGATTCTTAGGTACTTAAGTTTGCTATGGAAGTACTTTTATAGAAGAACTAACAAGCCTTGATCAGCTGCAACTGTTTTCATCTAGACCCAGTGCTGGGAGGGCATGAATGAGTCGTAGGGTCAAATTTCTTTGCCATCATGAGAGACAAAATGTATTTCATCAGGCAGGTTCGTGGTGCCACCCAAGTTAGAAATCACCCTCCTTTATGCACTGATTTTTTTTTCCTTAGCACTGATATTTTTTTCAGGTTTTTAAACAGTTTCATACTAAGAAAAGAAAGAACCATTGGCTGTGAAAATGTTTTGGTCTACACTGGCGTTATGAGTTCCAACAGGAAAATAGCTCAAGTTTTGCCTAGTGGAAGTGGTCTGAAAGATACAAGGGGTGGTTTGATTCTGCCCTTTGGTTAGTCAGGGAAAAGCAGGTGCAGTACTGCTGAAGCCAGTGAAGTTAAACCTGAGAGAGGTCACAGTCAAGCCTAATGTGTAAAAGTGAGCAAGGGTTCGTAGGTTAAAAACCCATGAAGTTGAGCTCCCTGGTAGAAATCCACCACTGCTGCCTCCCAGAGTGGTTATCCTGCTGTTCAGGGTTTATTTATTAACCCATTTTAGAGACAGGGGATTTGGCAGGGAGTGTAGAGACTGAAGAGGGTCAGGACAGGATGTGTAGAGGAAATTTTGTTTTCTGATCTTCTATCCCAAATGACTCACAAATCTTTTCTGTATAGATCCTGCACGCAGAGAGAACAACCAAGGGTAAGAGACACAGTTCTATCACCCTCTGCTGCCTGGGCCCCATGGCCAGTTCCAGAGTCAGGCAAAGCTAAGAAGCCTTCTGCTTTGTTTTCTTCTTACCACCTTTTTCTCTGATCTTCCTTTCCAGTTGTCCCACTGCTTTGACCACTGCTGATCTCTAAGTGGTGATGGGTTTGCTTACTCTCCCAACACCTCTCAAGGAGGTGCTGTGGTAGTTTTCTAGGGGAATAATTCTGGAGACTTCATCAAATTCCAGATGTAGATCATTAGATTGCAACATTCTTCAAGTTGCTTATTTGTGATGGGAAAGGCTGAGAGTGGGAGGCTTGTCTGATGTTGAGAGCAGGTAATGCACAATGGGATCAAACATAACTGAAGCACTGTGATCCCATACAGCTGCTGGAATTTTTGTTGCAGGTGGAAGATACAGCCAAATGACTTCAAAACAAATTATTTGCCTGACCAACATCCAAAGGTGGTGTACCTGCTGTATGAAATCAGGTGGAGCAGAGGTACCATCTGGAGGAACTGGTGCTCAAACAATTCTAAACAACACGCCGAAGTCAACTTCTTGGAAAATTGTTTCAGGGCCAGGCCCTTGGTTTCTTGCTCCATCACATGGTTCCTATCTACTAGTCCCTGTGGAGAATGTTCCAGAAGAATTCTGAAGTTCCTGAGGGTATACCCCAATGTGACCTTGGAAATATATGCAGCCAAGCTGTTCAAACACCTGAATATCCGTAACCGGCAAGGTATCAGGGACCTGGCAAGGAAGGGAGTCATTCTACATATCATGCATCTTGCAGGTAACCCAACTGCTCTTTGGCTTTGTCAAGGTGTGGGTTGAAAGTTCTGGGATTGTGTGCACTCTCAGAAGCTGTGTTTTGTAAAAGTGGTGATGACTGGCATTGGGAAGGAATATGAGTGCAAAAATTCCACTCTTTTCTGCCTTACTTCTTCCCAATCCCATACAGCGACAGCAGGACTAGCATGGTCATTTCCTCTTGCCAAATCTGAACAAGAGTTAGTTCTTCTAGTCATCCACACCTCCTTTATATACAGAAAAAGACCCTCAGCATAGGATAGAACCCCCCCCTCCTAGCAGATCAGCTTGCCAGCTGCAACAAGTAATTAGTTTCCCTTGATAGAAGGAGAAAAGGAGGAGACATTCTAAAGGAAGTTTTCAGATGATGCATCACAGAGGATGTCCTGCATGCATGTCTTTTTCTATGTATATCTTGCTTGCCTGTTGATGTTTGGCTGTAAAAATGAGTAGCTTGCACAAAGGAATGTACATCTGAATCTTACACACCTGCCTGGATTCTTACTGCTGGAGTGTGCAGCTACAAAACCTACCAGGTCAAATTTAAACATAAAGGACATTGCTTGTCTTGGGGAACCTGTCTCTGGGTTATACCACCAGAGCACTGACAGAAGCTCTGGCCATCCTATCAACACTAAGATCAATATGAAGCTGCTGTGTTAGGGTCTTCACTCCAGGTTTTCTCTGATGATCAAGATAAATCAGACAGATTCATGACTAAAGCAACAATTTATTCTTACCCAAAGCTGCTGTGATGGAGCACAAGGATGCCAAGAGGTATGCTTGAATATCCCTGACTGCATGTGCCACTTCCCTTTTTGGTACCTCCAAAATAAGCAGCCTTCCACTCACTTGATTCCTTCTTCCTCAGCCAACGTGCTCTGGCTGATGTGCTGTCTGTGATAGGGGTTGCCCAAGCCACAGCAGTGATCTGTCTGTCTCTGGCAATTCCCTTTTTTAGACATATTGCTATTTGTAGAGTTTTGGTTCCCCTTTTCATTAACTTGTGTAGTTGCAAGTCATTATTGGTCCCTTGCATGAATACCCTCAGATTAATTTCCTTCTCCTGTCCTTTACTGTCTTACTGAGCAAGAAGTAACTTAGTGACATATTCATGCAGAAAGAACTGGCTATGATTTTCATTCATCAAGAGTGACTGGATATCTTTCTTCTCAGATTACAGTTACTGCTGGAATAAGTTTGTTGCATACCAACATGGAGAAGATGATTATTGGCCCCAAAACTTCACGACATTCATCTTTCTGAATCGCACAGAGCTCTGGCATATCCTTTTGGTCAGTAAGCACTTGAAGAAAGAGTGAAAAGCAACAAGGTTTGGAGGATTCTGGCAATGGTGTTAGCAGAAATTACAGTAGGAAAAATAAGCATTGATGCTGCATAAACAGGGGACCAAGTGGGCAAGAGATTGCCAAGGACTGTGCTGCTGTATTGTCCCTTTGTGGCCAGGAGGAGATAAGAGATTTAGCAATACCCTCAGGTTGGGTTTTGTTGTTGTTTTAAGGAAAGGGTAAATTATTTCAGCCCTTTACATGGATCAGCTACAGGTTCATCAACTTGCAGCTTGCTGGAGATGTTTGATAGCCAAAGCTCCTTCAGCTGTGTAAACAGGATTCAAGTACACTCTTTTTGCTTCTCAGGACAGGGCCACTGACTTTAGTTCAGTACTGAGCAAAGTGGGTGGGTTCACATCCAGGATCAGAGTATCATATGACTGAGGTCTTCATTCCCTATTTCTTGCAATCCATACAACTGCAGAATTTATTTGTATGGTCCAATATCTTTACTACAGAGGAGAGTGAAATTGGTCTGATGAACAGGAGAGAAGTGCTGGAAGATTTGACTTCCTGGGAAAGCCAGTTTTTGCTTGATCTGGTCCCTGTGTGTAGAATGGGGTCTAGCAGAATGGGTAGGAGGAGGCAGAGGAAGGGATACACAGAACTGCATAATACAGACAGGAACTTGAGTCTAGAAGGATAAAAATTAACCTGTTTGTAAGATGCTATAGATGCTTTGTTTTATTCCTGACTGAGGAAAAGGGATGCATTAGACTTCAATTCCATCCACCCCAAACTTTACAGAGGTCTTTTAATACCTCAAGACTCGACCTTTCTAATTCTGTCTGCTTAAGACACTCAGGTGGCCTGAGCTTCCTAATGTCTGAGAAGATTCAATAATTTAGCAGCTGATGCACAACCACATGCAGAGTGTGATGCTTATGAAACAAAAATTCAGAGCCTCCAAAGCCTCTGGCTTTCTAACACTCCTCCCTGAGGTGGGAGACCAGGTGAGCCTGGGTAAGGCTTCTGAGATAAATACCCAGTTATTGCAGCACTGGGGCAGCACTGGGGTTCTCCACCATAAGTGCTCCAATGAATTAGCCAAACACACCAGCTCATATACAGAAAGAAATGATCTATATTCATCAAATTTCCTGAAAGGGCAGTGTTATGCTGATGGGTTCCCAGAATTCATTCACAGAGTCTGAACAGCCATCAAATGAGGGTTAGGGTCTTTTCTCCCTCTGGTGGTTGTTCATAGTCTTCCTCACACTATCTGCTAGAAGAATTTTGGGCTTCCTTTGCCTATACATGGTCATGGGGTTAACTCATCCATCCTTTGGCTCATCCATCCACCCTGGGAAGCTTCAGGAGGGTCAGTTCACATTAGTTCCCAGGTGTTTATCATCCTCTTCTGTGCTTATCTTGACATCCCTGCTATCAGAGGTGCTCAGGCTTAGCAAACCATCTCAAGGCCTGTTTGAGTTTTGCCAGCAAGCAGTTTTATGTTTCAAAATATTATCAACTCTACCCAACAGACAAGTAAACTATGCAAGTGAGGCTAAGAAAAGAATGACTACTATAAAAAATATGAGTAAAAAGGTATACTGGTAACCTTTCTGTGTACCAACTGGGGGATGACCTGGGCTATCAATCCTTTCCCTAACAGGGAGCTGAACAGAGCTGTCTGCTAAATGCTTGTGAGCACTGCCACATTACAGCAGAGTCAATGCAGTGCCCTGAGTGGCAGGGCAAGGTGAATATGCCCTTCAGGTCTTGGTTTTAAAGAGCCAGTTAACAAATGACCTGTCCCTCCCCGTGCCCCTGGCAAACTTGTTGCTTACTCTGGAGTGCTGGTGGCTAGGAAATTTGCACTGGGCCACTCAGGCTGAAAGTCAGGGACTTGCTCAACTGCTTTGCTGTCTCAGCCATACTCAAGCCACACCTAAAATGAAGGTGAATAGAGGCCATTGTTAGTAGCTCTGAGTAACCACCATCTCTGCACAGAAGGAATGGGAAGGTCTGTGTACTGAGCTCTTCTGAACACCCAGCCCCATTGTACTAATCACACAGAGGCACAAGGAGGACAGTAAGCTCCAGGCACATACTCCAGAGAAATAGAGACTGTTGTGTTAGATCCTCATCTCCCTGGCATGAGAAAGACATTGAGGAACTAGAGAGGGTTTGGTGGAGCACCACTGCAATGGTCAGGAGGCTGGAGCACTTGCCCTACAAGGAAAGGCTGAGGGAATTGGCTTTGTCCCAAAGAAAAGAAAGCTAAGTGGGATCTTACTGCAGGTTCCCATTACTTAAAGGCAATGAAGACATAGACAGACTCTCCTCAAAGAAGCACAGAGGGAAAAAGCTGCAACCAGGGAAATTCCAGCTGGACAAAAGGAAGAAGTCTCCCCCCACAGCAGGGAAGAGGTGCCCAGAGAGGCTGTCAGCCCTCCATCCCTGGAGACATTGAGAACTTTCCCCTGAGCTGCCAGGTCTAGCTTTGGAATTAGCCATGCTGCAAACATGTTGTTGGAGTAGAGTTGTTGAACCCCCCAAATTCTGCCTTTCCACACCATCTAGGTCCACTTGCCCTGGGTTCAAATATGTAATCTGTCACCTTTTAAATGCTTCTGTTTCTGAGTGGTTTATCTTTCTAGGTGGGGTTTACAGACCACAGCAAATTCTGAGGTGCTTCCCTGTTGTCTGGAAATCTGTGTCCCAAAGAAGATTATCTAACATGCTGAGGTGTATTGTAGCAATCTCTTGGACTGGATGCTGTGTTTTCATACTCTGGATCATGCTGAAGAGACAGCATAACCTTTTGGTGTCTAATTTTTAATGTTTATGTTTTTCTTCCTGCTAGGGGTTTCCTCCATTGCTGTCAAACTGAATACACACAAGCAACAGCCACTCCTGCTTTCAAGCTCACTTTGTGCATCTTAACATACATTTTGTAAAGACAAGACTGGAAAAGCCAGTCCCTGGCAATCTTTTCTACTGCAGCCTTGAACTGGGAGCTTCATAGTGCCACCTCTAATCACTGGCTGGGAAGTGCTAAGTACTGGACACAGCAGAAGCAGCACATGAAAAATCATCAGGAAGTTCAGATGATGCAACCAGGACACACAGCTCTGGGTCTTTAAAAGGCTTCCTGAGAGTCCAGTGGGGATGGAGACAATGCCCCAGCATCAGGCCTTTCATGTGTGCTGGTTCTGCATTCAGATTTTCTGACTACCCTCTTGGGAGGCCAGCAGGTAACATTTTTGGTGCTCATCTTTTCCAAAGAAGTAATTGGAGCAATGCTTTCTGGGTTTGAGAATTTCTTATGAAAATCATTTTTATGGCTATGTTTGTTTCAGAAAATACTTCATGCTTTTAGAGAACTTATGTAATATTCTTATTGTGTTCTTATTGTATATGTACCCTGGTAAGGCTGCATCTGGAGCACTGTGTCCAGTTCTGGGCCCCCCAGTTCAAGAGGGACACAGAACTGCTGGAGAGAGTCCAGTGNTCTATGATTCTATGATTGCTGCTTCTATTACAATGTAGTACAATTACATTAGGAAGAAGGATATTACTCCATTATAAGGTGTTATTTTCCCTATTTTTATGACTGTAGAAACAACAGAATAAAAGGGAAACTGACAGCTCTGTGGAAATTTGGCCTTCCTTGTTCTCCTTCTGAGCACATATCCCTCCCTTCCATACTCTGGAGTCCTAGATGTTCATTCAGACTGGGGCAACACAGTAAAAAGGCTCTGCTCTTCCAGCTGGAAACACTGAGTGGAATGTTGAGGTAGGAGGTGTTGTAAGCTCTGAGTTATCTCTACCAGCAGAAGGCAGTAAGAAGATACAGGTATGCTGGGCCTTGCAGCAGCTTTCTGTTTGCACTGCAAATAATGTAAACCACCTGAATGAATCATGTTGGGAGCTCCACATTTCATGATTCCCAACCCTTCCAAGCAGAAGCTCATTGTGTCATCCCACCAGGGAATGCTCTGCTGCTGGGCCCTGCAACATGCAGGCTCAAATGATTATTTGAAGAAGAAGGCAGGGGCTGGTGGGAGCCATGCTTATTCCTGGCACATCAAGTGGTACCCTACTCTTGCTTTGACCTTCAGCTAATACTCATCTGCTTAGCCCCAGGCCAGAGAGCCTTGGATGAGGATGGGTTGGTGGCCAAGGGAGAAAAGCAAGGGAGGATTCAGGACATGCAGCAGAACAAGAGAGAACAAGATGATCAACGAGGGTGGAAGAGCATAAGATATCACCAGGCTCCTCAGTTTCATTTAGTGTGGATCTCTGCAAGCCTTGCCCTGTGCAGCCTTTCCTAGGCAAGTGGTGCAGTGGCTGTGATTAACTTCAGGGGGTGAGGAATGCCTTGGAAATCAGTAACAGTAGGGCAGCATTATCAAGGTGAGATGGGTATGCACACACATTCTGGAAGCTGTTAGACCTACTCCTGTTCCATCAGCCTCTCTCAGACCAATACTGGCAAGTGTCCACTGGCTCTTCAGGGAGCAGTGGATGCCTGCACAGGGATGTGATAGTTCATGTCCCTTTTCAGCTCCATATAGTTACACTATGGACTCTCTGACTCTTACTCACAANTAACTGAAGTGCACAAGCTCACTGTGATGATTTAGCCAGAGCTCATGATTCTTTGTGGAAGGCTCAGCACTTCACCACAGAAAGTAGAAGAACAGACTTTATCTGGTCCACTGGGAAGTTTGCCAGTTCCAAATCAGCCCATTGATGGGTTTTTTATACCAGTTTTTATCTTCCAGAGTGAACTGTCAATCTGCTCTATCCCTGCCATGCTCCTATTGCTGTGTAAGGACCTAGAGATGGGTCTAACCACCCTGCTAGCCTTTGGAAGTGACCACAGAGGAGGTCTCCTCTGCTCTACTCTAATTTTCTTCTCTTCCTCAGGACTGGTAAAAGCATTGTTCCAGCTTTAGAGTAGGATAGTTCTTAACTGTGATTTAATAACAAGAACACAGCATGGACTCACCAGCATCCTTCCTCCCTTGGCACTTGGGTGCACCCACCCATGTGAGGAGGTAAGCCCCTTGTAGGCAGGAAGAATACCTCTCCCAGCATAGCCCTGCACCTTCAAAAGTCAGATGAGTCCAGCTGGTATGTCACTGCTGGCACTGTCAGAAGAAATGGTCTTTTCTGTGCCAAACCCCTCCACGTTTCTTCTGCAAAGCAGATTTGATTTCCATCACCACAAGTATTTAATATGCACATGATTAAAGAATGAAATTTCTGCTCACAGAAATACCAAAGTGTGCTCAGCACCAGGGAGGAGAGAAAAACTTTTTGAGCTAGAGGACAATGTTGGGCACGAGTACATCTAGTCTAAAAATCCCTGAAGGAGTAAGTAAGAGGACTCCATAACCCTGAAGCCCTTTTCTGTCCTGGTTTCCAAGCATGTGGGAGAGGGAAAGCAAGCAGTGAGGGAAGAGAGTTTGAAAATCCTCCTTGTATTTGCAAGGGCCTGGAGTGTGTCTTTGCATTGTTCAATGGTAATCTGTTTCTTATTATTGCACTGTGATGTCCAAGGACGCTGTGTACTGACCTGGAGTAAAGCTGTATGCAGCTGTGGGAATGATGTCAGTGCCTTGCTCTTCAGTGGGCATGTTCTGGGGGCTGTCAAGAGCCAGACTCCAGGAGCTGTATGCAAGGAACAACATCCCTCCAGCCAACACCCACGTGAAAGGTGCCAGACACCCCCGTGCACCATGGGCAGCCATGCCCGCTATTCCACACTGCACCCCAAATGATCCCATCTCTTGTTTAGCATTTCCTCTGTTATCCAGGTTTTTCTAGTACCTCACTCTGCTACAGGGCTGGAGCTTTTACAACTGGGTGGTCTCTGTATCCCAGCCCCCAGAGTGACAAAGCATGTGCCAGTTATCATAAGATCAGATGCTTCTTGAAGGTCCAGTTGCCAAAAGGTCACACGGGTATCCGTGTGTGGAGACACGTAGGATGATGTTTAGTGAGGATGAAGGAGCTACCCCCAGCCCATGGGACCAGGATGGTTTTCAGCAGCCCCTGGGGCCTCATGAGGGTGTGTTTACAGTAATTGTGGATACAGCTTGAGCATGCCACGGGCACTCAAAACATTGCACACACAGAGTCATGGGGTCAGGCCTGGAAAAAGCTCATGTTTGTGCCAGGTTTGCTGGGAAATCTTCTGTACCCTGTCATTAATTGTGGCTGGGAGAACAGGAGAACAGGGCAGTGGGCACACTGGTGGAAAGCTAGGCTTGGGGTGGCAGCTGTGCAGCTATTGGGGTACGCCTGTGCCTTGTTCACAGCTGGGTTGTTGGACCAAGTGATGCTGGGGTTTACAGATAGCACCACAGCCCCCCAGACTGACTTTTCCTCACAGTCTCAGGAGGAAACACTGTCCAAAAAATCCCAAGCTCCTGTTTCCCATATACTCACCATGGTGCCTTGAAGGGTTAGCTGTTTCCCAGGTGCATAGAAAGGAAGGAGACATCTCCATAAGGAATAGGCTGTGAATATAAATGGTACTCCAGGGCATATAAATGTCATGAAATGTTCCCTATATATGTAGTCTACAAGGCAAAAAAAACCCCAAACTTTGAAGAAGTATTGTTACTACATAACACTCATCCTCTGGGAGTTATTCTTGGCACAGACACCTGATGCATTTGAGATAGAATTAATTAGTAATGTCAATTCAAAGAATATTTTGTAATAAATAATAGGACTTTATATTTGAGAACAGAAAAAGGGTGGTTAAAAGGAGTATCTATAGCAGAAGAGCTGAATTCCTACAGCTAAATCACACTCCACTGACTTTAATCTGGTTTAGATTCAGAAATAGTAACCCCGGGTGTATTCTTGAATGCAGTCCATGTTTCTTTGCACTTACTCATTGCATTTATTCTCCTGTTACATAATGCCACCAATTGTTATGTTTCAACAAGTGTCTTCAACTCAGTGTTTGTCAGCTTTTAAGTAAAAGTCAGTGTCTCAACTGCTTTTTCTTTTTTAGTACTATTTTCTTCTAGTAGCTCTCCAGCCATTTCACTGAGAAGGACAATGGTGGTGTACAGACCAATACCAAAAGTTGGAAGACAGAAATCCTTTTCCCATCTCTGCTTCTCTTCCTGTTTTGTGAAGTATGTTGAGTCAGCACTTCTGTGTCCACCTTGGTTGATTCCCAGTCACGAATGGGGACAATAGGCTTGCAATCAATGGTGGAACATCTGGAATGCATTGGCATCATGGATTTTTGGTAGTATTTCCTAAGCACCTATTGCCTGAATGCTTTCTCTTCCTTGATCTGCTGGGTTACACTGCCACAACTTCAAGGTTACAAGTAAAAAGGATACAGACACTTGAATAAGATGGTGCCAAGTTGTCTCTGGAGAAACCAAAAAGGAGAGGTGACATGCCTGTCCTTTGTGTCAGTTTTTACCTCCCTCACCCCCATGGTACCAAATAATGACAAACCCAGATGCTCATTTGTGAGACCTTTCTTTATATAAATAATATCCATCATATCAAACAAATATACAACACCATGCTTGCAAATTAGTGCTTTGCAAAGAGCTGTCATTGCCATTCCTGGTCGAAATTCCTCATGCTGAGAGTGCCTCAGGAGCCTGAAGTTGTAGGAACCTTGTGATGCACCCATCTGGGAGCTCTCCCAGCAGGAGGAGGCACTGAGGGAGCAGGGCTCTCTGCTGTCCTCCTGCAGCAGGCCTGTCACCAGAGGAGGTGTTTTGAGAAGCAATGCAGGAGCCTCAAACCTTACTCAGAAAGAGGAACAGGGAGGAGCAGCGAACTCACAGCCATCATGAAGGAGTTGAGAGAGCACCACCAGAATCTGGGACGCAGCCTTGGCAAAGCCTCGAGAGCTTAGACTGCAGAGGACAACCCCTCTCTGTTAGACAGTAGGAAAGTGGAGATGAGAAGGCATACACTGTAAAGTCACATCTTCAACTCGCTAATGTCCACAAGATCAGGTGCTAACGGCATCCCCTAGTGGAAACACAGTGATTACCAGGCAGGAGGATGCTCTGACTTTCGTCCCCACCGGGCAGAAGATAACTATCTACAGTCTGTACAGCTCAGCTCATGCTGGGTGGTTTCTTTCTGGTCTGATCTCAGTCCAGTCACCAACGAGCCACATCTGGCAGTAAAAGATCTCAAACCACAGCAGACCGTGGGACTGTTGAGGTACCTGCAGCAGAGGACAGTTGGCTAAAGAGGAAGCCTATTGCAGGGCTGATCTAGGAGGAAACATTCTGTGGATGAAAAATACTCCTGTGGTGCTCCTCCCTCAGGTAGCTGAAGAAACAGATGGTGACTGCTGTGGTTTCCAATGCACCGTATAAAATGCCCCAGCCTCAGCTACATGAATGAGAAATTAAGTCTGGGGAAGAATGCAGTGTGGAAAAGAAGTTTGTTTTCCAGTAGATGTATGCTGGAAAAGCATTGCAGAGGTGAAGCACTTGGGTGGATCCTCTCCTGGCTGGGTGGGAGGTCCACACTGCCCCCCAGATTGCCATGGCTCTTGACATAATTAATAGGAGTTGAGTGGACTTCTTATTTCTGCATGGGAAGTGTCTTGCTGGACAGCCAGAATAGCAGCTCACCCTTGGAACTGGTGGCCAGCTCATTTTCTGCTTTCATTTTAGGCTTTTACTGCCTAGCTTCAACCTCTCCTAGGGCACAAAACCTGGATCCACAGCTACTGAGGTTTCCTTCCTCTCTGGGCAGGAGGCACTACAGTGCCTGTGCCTGCACACAGTCCACCTAGAAGACCTGCTGGCTTCAGGTTTGGCTTTCAAGCTATACTACCTGGGGGTTCAGGACTCACTTCAGTACTCTCAGTCAAGCTTCCCAATAACTGGCCAATTTTGCTGTCAGGACATGGGCTATATCTCTCAAAGGTGATGGTTTTCAGCTACTACCCCCATCCAGAAGAACAAATAAACTGTCTCACTGGGGAGGAAAGCGAGCAGCTCCCTGTAGTGCAGCTCTGAGAGCCAAGAGACCTCCCCAAAGCCCTCATGAAACGTGCAGCTCAGCGTGGTGCCAGTGAGAACACAGCCACACAAACAGCTTTGCAGGCTGCCTGCTCTCACCTGGGCAAGGTTAAACCCAGAGCTCCATTTAGCAGACCACCTGAATTATCTCTGCAGGGACTGAGGGAGGGCAAATCGCTTTCTGGCAATGTCTCTGCAGTCCTGGCTATTCCCAGCTAGAAATGGATGAGGTGTGAGTCTGGGGAATGAGTCTTCAGAAGATCAGCCTAATTCTCCTTGGAAATGAAAAAGTAAGGGTAGTCTTATCTCTAGACACAGGGCTGGAAGGAAGTAAGATGTAGAGAGGGGAGAAGATAAAGATTTGCTTTAAGAGAGAGGGCTGGAAATCAAAGAGCAACTGTTTGTGAAGTCTTCTGATTGCTGATGGCTTTCACTTCAAAGTCCCAGGGTTCTAAAGGCATCTCGTAAATCATCGACTTCGTACAGGGGCTGCAGAACAAAATATACATGGTAGGTCAGCTGTCAGGTAAGCAGGAGCCTATGGAGATAGGGATGGAGGAAAGAATGGCAGGAAATGGGATGAAAGATGGAAGAAGGAAAACAGAATGAGGAGACGAGATATGAAGGAAACTAGGGGAGAGGCAGGAGGCACATGGAAGGTGATGGCACGGGAAGGAATGAAATGGCAGGTGGCAGAGATGGGCAGCAAGAGCAGAGAGGAACTGTAGTGAGGAAGAGAGGAAGAAGCTGAGGGGAAGAGGCACTGGAAGGAGAAGGAGAATTGGACCTCACCAGGAGGATCCGTCGAAGTTTCCTGGTCAGATGGACAGAATTTTCATGCAGTCCTTCCCAGGCTTTGAATGTCTTTTCCCTGTTCTCCACAAATGTGTTCCAGCAGTAGAAGTAATCTGTGCAAAGCACAGGGGAATTACAGACCGCTTAAAACTATCCCAGAGATGGCACTGACCTCTCCTAGGATCCCTAAGTCATCACATCTGGCCACCTCTGGGTCTTAGCTTCCACCCTACCCGATCTTCCTAACCTCCCCCAGCTTTTCATCGCGTCTTTCTCACCTTCACACCTCACCTTTGAAGGTCATGATGGCAATTTGGGCCCCTGCCCTGTGCAGGCGCCTCAGCCCCTCGGGCTCTGCCTTGCGGTCCTCACAGAAGTAGAGGCGGGCAGCGAAGATGCGGAGGGTCAGGTTGGGGTAGGCGCGCAGGAACTCGGCTACGTGCCGGGCGCAGTCGTAGCAGGGGCTCCAGGAGGTGAACCAGGTGATACGGTAGCAGCGGCCCGGGTCCAGGTCCCAGGCTGAGATGTAGCGCAGGAAGAGCACCTCCACGTGACAGCCCATCTTTGGGAAGAGGAATTGGGGCAAGGAGTGAGGCAAGGGGGGCAGGGAGCCGGGCGGAAGAGGGGTGAGGAGGGAAGTGTGAGCTGGATGGGATGCAGGGGGAGGAGAAACAAGGTGGGGAGCGGGTTCTCTGGTCGGCATGCAGGAATGCACAGGGATACATAAGTGGGAGGCTGGCTGGAAAAGCACAGGAGCACGCTGACGTGCTGGGATGTGCAAGAGGAAGGGTGGGAGCTGAGCAGAAACGTAGGCAAACTGGTCAAGCAGCAGGGGGCACAGATGTCACAGCTCTCCTTTCCCTGCCGCCCCAGCTGAACGGGAGCTGCGTGCACCTCGGCGAGGACAGAAGAAGAGGATGCCAAGGGTTGGCCATACCTTATTGCGGAGGTATCCGAAGTCCAGGGAGCATGACGTGGCACTGTCACGGCGCTTGACCACGTAGCACAGGTAGGTTTCCCGCCGGCCCTTGGCCCAGCGCAGGTTCTTGAAGTTGTAGAGGAAGAGTTTCCTCTTCATCAGGAGGCTGTGGGAGAAGATAAGAGAGGATTTCCATTAGGCTCACCCTGGAGCTAGCAGTTGCCTGTGTCTTCACGATGGCTGAGCACCAAAAATATCTTCCTTATGTCCAGGCCTCTGAGTATGAGAAGAGCACCAGCAATTTGCATGCAGTGTGTTAGGGAAAGGATGCAGACGTGACTGTGGGGATGAAGCAGGTGACCTTGTGAGTGGAAACAGTAAGTGAATTAGTAGTGATTAGTCAACCAGCAACTGTGGCTGGGCAGAGTATGAAAATATCCCAAAGATGGACACCAATGAGGGAGAAGGATGAAGGTGTCTGAGAATACCTGGGAAGTTGAGAGCATCTGGAGTTCAGTCATCGAGAAATGTTATTTTTGCTGTGTGAAACCCTGAAAAGTCACCAGGGCAAGGGCTGGATCAAATTAGAGCCTTTTTAGAGGAGACTTGACAGAGTTTCTTCCTAGCATCACCCAATAGAAGAGCATGGATGGAAGTGTGCAGGGCCAGGGGCTCGGGTAAGGTGCCATGCACTTGCTGACTGACCAGATGGGGTAGGAACCCTGACACCTCTCCAGACACAGGGACCATGCCCACGTAAGACAAACATTAAACACTGGTGGGGGCTGCTCCCATGCCCAGGAATCCTTCTGGGGAGAGGTAGCAGGAGCATGGAGGGGGTAAGGTAGGCATGAGCTGCCTCCCTGCCAAGTGGGGGTACAGAGAACAGCGGTGTTCATCGGGGTGAGATCCTCACCTCCCCCCAGCAGTGCAAACCAGAAGTGAATGGGTTAAAAATAATCATGTCCTTTGTCATCTTTTCCCTCTAATAAGGCAGGGAAACGGGGTCAGTTTAAGAGATACTGAGCTGGGTTTTCTGGGGTGTCTCCAGTGAAGTGTAGGAAAGAGGAATTTGGGGTTGTTAAGAATTTTAGTCCAATTTAAACCCGAGAGTCTAAGAAAGGAAAAGTTTCTTACACAAACACCCTTCATCTGATTGCCAACTGCAGAACACACGATCTCCAGCTAACAGTGTCAGCCCCTTGGCTCCTGCAGGAGCTTCTATCACCCTCACACCCACCCACTGCACCAGGGGTACTCGTTCATTCCCTCATGCACACCCCCTTGCTTTTTGTCACCTAGTGCATGTCCTTTGCTCTTTGCACTCCCTGCTGCAAACCACACGGGATCTCCAGAGAGGTTTATTCTTCCCACAAGCATCCTGGCTGCTCTGATTGTCCCCCAGATAGGCAAACCACTCCTTCTCACCCTCTTTCCTGCCATGTCACCCTCAGCCTGCAGTGCAAAAATACCTGTCCTGCTCACGGAGAGAGCAAGCACACACATACTCAGTGATGCCTCTCTGTACAGACAGGCTCCTAGAGAAATGGGCTAACACTGGAGTTGTGGCACATCTCCTAGGAGGACACAAGGCTCTGCAGAGTCCTGCACACACTCAGAGGGCAAATTCTCCCCACAAAGCCTTCTATTCAGCCCAACAGCAGCCGTAGGCAGTTCTTGGAGGTCTGCTCTGTAAGCACTTCTGCTGTCCTGCTCTGCTGGGCTTGCAGGTTGGGGCACAACCTGAACCCACTGCATTTCATCACCCCTTTGTCTGACAGCTCACGCTGGGTGTGTGTTTCCCATACCCACTGCATGGGCTTCCTCGTGCGTTAGGATTGATTTCTCACATTCAGAGCTGCCCCACTTCCCACCACTTTAGACTGACCCCAATCCCCTGCCTTTGTGCAAACATTCATGACCATGGGTGTGTATTCTCTGACACATACACACGATGGTCCCCTCACAAAACTGCCAAGCAGAGTTTCACCTCAGGCTTCTCCCCCTTAGACGCGAGTTATTGCAGGGATGTGAGGAAGACTCTATCCCATAACACCAAAAACTTGAAGAGAACAGGTTTTCCCCTTTATTTATTTATTTTTTTTCCTGTGTGAAGATTTGGGCAAAACCATTTGCTTTCTGATTCGTCTTCTATCTCTCCCTTCATCTCACTTTTTCTCATTTTTGTCTATTCAGTGGTTTTCTCCCCGTGAGGCTGCATGTGGATGCAAATAAGGGTGAAGAAAAACAAATGACCCTAAAACTCAGAAAAAAAACCAACCCCAAACCATCACTTCAGTTATACCTCAGTGTCAGAACAAAGTGAAGATGTTTTTTAAACCCAGAAGCTAGAATCATTCATTAACATCAGTTCCTGCTTTCCCTTCTCTCTTGAGTTCACCATTCCAGGGTTATTTTTCTGCTAGGGAGGTTTCAGAACGTAGCCAGTACAAGAAAAAGAACAATGACTGAGCAGATGTTGCAGGGAGAGCTGAGCAGATGTGCAGTTAGGTGCAGACTGCTGGGTGCACGTGGAACACCAACAGCTCCAGCAGAGCTCCAGGGAAAGGCAGCAAGGACACGGGAGCTGTGATTACACCTGGGTGCTGAAGAAGTAGACTGAACAGAAACCTTCTCCTCAACTAAAGAGTAACAAAGCCAATCCTCAAACCAAAGTGAAGGTCCCCGAGTATGAGAATGATACACAATTGTGGAGAGTCATTAGTGATAATTAGCTAGTGATAATTGCACTGCAAGGAGAGAAATCCAATGCTGGAACAGTCTGTACTTAGGAGCCCAAGGGTGTGAGCAGCAGAAACTGAGTAAGACAGAAATTTGTTGCAAGAGAAAGAATAGGTGGATAAGGAGAGCAGAGTGGGAAGGGGTTGATGTGCTTAAGCAGCAGATAGCATTTGAATGTTCATCTTTCTGGGGGGTTTTTTGGTGGTTTTGGTTTTCTTTTTTTGGTTTGTTTGTTTCTAGAGAAGAAAAGGAATGAAAAAGAACAAAGAATAGTCACGAGAAAGAGAAGTGACAAAGGGAAAAGAGTACAGAGGGGAAGACAGTCAAAGAGAAAGAATAACAGGGACACAGAGATGCAAGGTGCTAGAGCAGGACAGGGCAGATCACTGAGTCAGACAGGGGAAGAGATGGTGAGCACCCAGTGGAGAGTAGGCTAATCCTAAGAGAAAGATCCTAATTTTTTATATGAGCAAGAAACTGGAGGCACTCATTTTACCTGTCCATGGCTGCCAGAGTCTCTCTCAGGTGATGAGCTTGCAGGGAGGTTGTCTTGTAGGCTCTGTCTGTGCAGCCCTGGGAGCTGATGTGCAGAAATGTGAACTGCCCCGTGTGTCACGTCCCCATTCACCCCTATCTACCCCCTGCCTGGTTTCCTCGGGGTGTGGTTGAGGGAGGAGTTAAAAGGCCTCTGGAGCTTCAGGAGCTGAAGTAAGAAGGGTTGAGATGCAAAGGGCAATAAGTTCTAAATGATGCTGGGCACCCATTGGTCACTTTCCCCGATGCACTCCCCACTGGGCCCTCCCCCACTGCAAAATTCTTCTGAATTAATATCAATAACAAAACGAGGCAGGAAGCATTGTCTGGTGGTTAGAGGGGAGCCTGGGAGCTTGTGTAACCCTAACGTGAACGTGGGCAAAACCACACTACCCCTCCAGCCCCGGGTCACACAGCTATGCAGTGCAAATGGTGACCCTGCCCTGCCCCACGGCGGGGGGAGCTCCATCCAGCACCCCACAGCTGCCCGGCCAGAAGGAACTCAGGGAACACCAAACTGCTGGCAGGCTTCCCCACCTCCTCCACGGCCCCCTGAAAGGCTTGGTAGCTTCTCGGCAGCACAGGGCAACACCAAAGCCAAGTGGTGATCAAGAAGAACCCAGCTCCAGAGAGAGCCTGGGGTTTATCAGGGAGCACCGGGCACCTCTTGGGCACCTGAAGGTGGCCAAGGGCTCCTCAGCTGCATCCACACCCCGGGGGCGGTGGGGAACCCGCAGTGCAAAGCTGCAGGACCTTCTGTCCCTTGCGTGGACCTTCTGTGTGCAGTTGGACAGCGTCACGCTTGGGCTCACGCTCAGGATGCGCGCCCTGCGCTCTGCCAAACCCGCTCTCTGCTGCCCCCCGGCCCCGCAGCACCCGCCCCATTCCCTCTGCAGGATAGCGAAGGGACGGGGCAGGGTCCAGGCAGGGTCCCGAGGAGCATCCCAGGGGATATTCTGCTCCTTTTCTTACTCAGGAGAGGCACAGTCAGTGCTGTGGCTGAGAAACAGGGGGTTTGTTTACCTCATGCTAGGGTACTTCAGTTTTTGTCCGCTTGATTTACTTTCCTCATTAATTTTACTGGCTTTCAGCATGCTAGGACTGTGTGAAACCAGCATATGCAAAACCATGAAAAGGAGAGATGAGTTGCCAGAGCACAGCAGACAACTCTCCAGCCCAGCACTA
>VWZY01002502.1:31304-46843 GCA_013399075.1 Chloroceryle aenea
AGCAGCTCAGGCTGACTAAACCATATCCAGACTCATCCCGAGGACATGCAGGAGAGCTAGGCCAGGACTCCTAGGGCATGCAGGTTTGCATTCCTCCACATGGCACAGAGCTTAGGGCAACTGTACCATCAGAGAGGACTACATTCTGTCCCCACGTCTGTCTCTCTGCAGAGGCCAAGCAGGAGAAGATGCAGCACATTTATAAAGACCTCTGGGAAATAAGCAGTTTGTGGGTTGCCAAACAGTTTGAGAGAAGAAAGGGGAGGATCCCACATCCTCAGCAACAGATGTAGAAGATGACAGCATCCACCCTGACTTCAGGTGTACTGCAGCACCTGAAGAAGAGGATGGGGAGGAAGGCAGAGAAGCAAACAAATGGTGAGGAAATTAGAAACCAGAGGGACTTGTCTTGGGTTGTAGGTGCTGGATGATGATTTCTCTTCTCCCCCTTCCTTTTGCTCTCCTGCTGTCAGTAGCTTACAGAGCATCAGGCTTTCTGCGCTGCTGCTCCAGGAGCTGCCTGCAGGGGAGGTGAAGGGTTTGCCCGGAGCGGCGGAAGCGGCGGGAAGGAAGCCCAGCCAGCTGACGACAGATCTCATCTGAAGGCAGAGCAGACACACACAGGTTGACAGAACATCAGTTTCCTTCAAGTGCTTCAGCACCAGAGTAGTCAGAGGTACGTTCTTCACTGCATCTACAGAAACTGTTGGAACTGCTGACTCCTCATATGCACGAGGCATGGGAACAAGTCTCTAGGGTTATATTTCTTTCCTTCTGGCTTTATTAATGTAGAGTACTTATTAAAATCACTCAGCTTTTGCTGGCACAAAGACTGCATAAGAAATCTAGGCTGTTTCTATTCATGAATAGAAATACTGAGAGTTACTCTTTAACCTCAAAGGGAGGCAGCTTTGAGTAATGCTGTGTCTGGGAGGAGTAAAGCACGACCAAGACTGAGGAAGGCAGAGCTCTCATACTTCTTGTTAGTACAATAGTGTTTTCCTAGTGTTTTCCTAGTGTTTTCCATGGCACCCATACTGGATGCAAGGCTGCCTTGCATTAGAGCTCCCCCAAAACCAAGTCCAGGGAAATGTTGACCTACAGATTGGAGCTGGGTAGCTTGGAGATTCTATCAGATGGCTGCAGGTGTTCTTCTAGGGTAGCTTGGGCTCTCACTCACCTTGCATGACCTCATTCTCCTTGCAGACAGTGCGAGAGCACACCTCCTTGTTTATGATGTACATGCGACGCACGCTGAGGGATCACCAGGAACACGGCAAGGACAGGAGCAAAAGTCACAGGGACCCAAAGGAACAAAAAAAGGGATGCAGGCAATAAACATGGGTAGTCACTGATGAGGAAATAAGTCTAAATAATAATCAATTGTATATTTTTAGGAGTAGTTAGTCTAGAATAAGGTGTTGTCAATAGGAAAGTGAGCTTTGTGTAGACTTCAGGGAATGGCCAAACACCTTAAATAAAGATTACAGTAAGGGGTGTATTACAGCTCCTTAATGCTGCCCAGACACAGTGGTTGTGCTATTTCAATCAAGCCCCTTAAAAGGCCACTCTTAGGATAGGATTCATCTCCCCACACGTTTCCCTGAGGGAACCTCTAGTATTCAAAGGAAACAACTGCTGAATGGGACGTACCACTTCTGGAGAGTTCTTAGAGCTTTTCTCAGGGACTGCTGGTTTCTTACCTTGTCACACAGAGGTAGCTGATACACTGCTTGACTGGCTTGTGAACGGAGTACAGGCGTGTGCAGGGGAACTTTTCTTCACGGCAGTCTGGGAACACACACAGAGGTGCAATCCAGCATCCATGCTGGCACACATACACCTTCAGCACTAGGCACTGGCCTGCAGGCTTCTGGGGAAGGCCTCTAGCCTCTCTTTTCTGCTCTCCCATGAGAGATGGGAATGGTTTGGAGGAGAGGCAGATAAGTAGACATTTCCAATCGACTCATAAGACAAAAGTAAGGGAATGTTGAGTGAAATGCAAAATAAGTCTGCTGGGAATCCTCCATGAAGAAGGCAAGGAACATGCTATCAAGGGGACAGACAAAATAACCAAAACATAAACTGTAGTTGCATGTTTCAGACACATGATTCTAATAGATCTGCAATCTCACACTTCAGGACACAAACCTAGTTCCTTGGTTTTGTGGACAGTCAACCCCATATCTAACTATGATGAGGTTTTCTTGCATTTCCTTCTGGAATGCCAGGTCTTGGCCAGGGCAAAGACAGAATATTGAACCAATGGGTCTGATGATCTGCCAGCAGCTGCCTGGGGAGGTAACAGGGTGGGTGAAGCTGGGTCTGGGAGGAAGTGCAGGCAGCAAATTTAAACATACCTGATGAAGCTGTTGTAGTTTCACCATCAGACTGAACTGGAAGACAAGAGGGTAGCAAAAGTATTGTGATTTACCATGAATCCTTCCTAGACATCATCTTACTCAAAAGAAATAACTGGAAAGCTCTGTAAAGAGCCCTTTGAAGTGACTTCTGGTGTGGAAAAAGGTTTCATTGTTGTGAAACCATAAGAAAAAGTACAAAAACAGTATGAATCCAGTGTCAGTGCTAGAACTCTGGCCAAGCTTGACCACTAATCTTCAAAATTACACTGTAAGGGCACCTTGATTTGTAATTAACAAGGTTGAGGAAATGTTTTTAGTTGCTGTAATTGCTGCCCATCTCAGCAAAAAGCAAAGGGACCTGTGACTGCCTCTCACTAAGAATTTCCTGTAAGAAAAAGCATCCCCAGTCAGATGATTGTTTTTAATGTCCATGACAAGGGGTCAAAAGGAGGTGGGTTTGTTGTTCCTTCTGCTAAACCCACCTGCACCACAGTGAAGCACTAGATTTTGTTGTTTACCTAGTGACAAACTGGAAAGGAGCTCAGAGGACTGGTTGCCAGGCACAGGTTTTCATTGATAATTACAGAGGACTTCTCTTGTTCATGTGGCATCGTGTTGGCCAGAAGCATAGACAACACATGGGTATAGAGAGGAGTCTTCTGCATGGTGGGGCAGTGGTTAAGGGCAGTCAGGGAGGGCAGAATTCTGGACAGGCAAGGGACCAGGCAAAGAGAGGGATGAGGGTGGTCCACAACCACCCACTGGACCTGAGAATAAACTCACCAGGACTAAGAAGCACAGGTGGTGTGACAGCTGCAGCTGGAAAAAAAAGAGAAGATTTTCTGAAAGATCTTAATTTGAGCTTTCAGCCTCTTTCCTCCTCCCACAGTTCTGTCCATGGCTCACCACTCCTGACCAGTAGCCACCCCACATCTGGTTCATAGACACCACTGACCATGATCTTCTTATCTGACTTGTCAGAGGAACTGCAGACTTTNAGGTGGTGTGACAGCTGCAGCTGGAAAAAAAAGAGAAGATTTTCTGAGAGATCTTAATTTGAGCTTTCAGCCTCTTTCCTCCTCCCACAGTTCTGTCAATGGCTCACCACTCCTGACCAGTAGCCACCCCACATCTGGTTCATAGACACCACTGACCATGATCTTCTTATCTGACTTGTCAGAGGAACTGCAGACTTTGCCTGTGAATATGCTGGGTATCCTATAGCTGATGGGATGCTGCAGAGCAGAGA
Source organism: Chloroceryle aenea (assembly GCA_013399075.1). Lineage (NCBI taxonomy): Eukaryota > Metazoa > Chordata > Aves > Coraciiformes > Cerylidae > Chloroceryle > Chloroceryle aenea. Next base: position 34,917 of record VWZY01002502.1, read on the forward strand.
TGGGTCCCATGGCATGGCCTTTGGGAAGAGTTTCTTCTTGATTCCTCATCAGTAAGTGTTTTGAGGCCAAAGGCTGCTGTAAGGCTTCAGATTTAGTCTTTTCAGGTTTGGATGTAGGTTAGTCACTGCCAGTTTGGTCTGACATCACATCTTATTTACCCTCCTGCAGACTGTCAAGTCTCACACACTGAGGACGAGACTGACACAGGTTGCTTTCACCTCCCATCCCCACCAGTAAGATCATGCACCTTGTCTACACAATACTGTGCTTCCACTTTTCTCCTCCAGTGTTGCCCCATGACAGCCACTCAGCTTGTCCCACAGTACTCCAGCCAGCTGATGAGTACAGTCACAGGGCAGAGAAGAGACCACAGAACTGCTGTCCTGGAGAACAGGACCCCACTCTCAGATGAGCTTCTGAGCAACAGCCAAGTGCTGCTGCCTCTCTTTTGTCTTCTGAGCTGTATCATCAGCCAGATGCAGTCTCCCTTTCCCTGCCCTGTCTGGTCCCCCCTGCCTCAGAGGGATGTGTTTGAGAAAATATCCCTGGTGCCAGCTTTGAAACAGGACTCACACAGAAAAAAAAGTGAGGAGGCTTCTTCTTGAGCCACTGGCCATCTCCTCTGTTGCCCACTGTGAGTCTGGCAGGAGGCAGGATTAGTCTCTTTTGTAAATGCCCAAGACAGTACTAAAAGAACCATCTCACCACTGTTCAGTTTGTATTTATTACTGTATTTTGGGTTATTTTGACATCTCTGTCTCATGAGCACTCAAGCATGGCTGCTAGCTGTCAGCAGACATGCAGCCTGTGCTGCCCAGTTAATTGGTAAGCCTAACCAATTTCTATCCCTCATCATTTACTCTCTTCCTGTCTACAACCCTCTCTGGACACCCAGGCTGCATAAGCTTTAGATTTCATGGCTTCTTCCAGCACAAATGGCTTCAGAGAACCCTGGTACACAAGCTGACATTGGTACTGCCATTAAGTCACTCCCTTCAAGGAGCACAAAAAGGACCCCAGATACCCCAGATGCTGGAAGAACACTCCTAGATGTCAAAAGTGGAGGAGTTTCTGAGTGCAATGGGTAATTTCTGGGTCTATGCTGACAGGAGTAAAGGTGAAAAGGGGAAGAGAAGCCTGAAGGTGCCAAGAGATAGGAGCTTACCAGGGGTGCTGATAAGAGACTCGGTGCCAACTTCACCTGGAAAAGAGAAAACATCCTTGAGAGAGCTTGTCTTTCCATTGTGGTCCCTTACATAGCCACAGCTAGCTTGAGTTACCTTGGCTGCCACAGGAGAGACTCACAAAACAGTGGGATCCAACCCAGTAAGAACATAAACACAGCACCCCATCCCCCTTTCCAGTGACTGGCCTGGCAGTGGATTTCTCAGAGCACATATCACATCAGCTCTTACTGAACTCTGGACTCATTCTGACTTCTCAGCTAGAGACACTGTGGGCATCATATTCTGAACTCTGGATTCATATTCTGACTTCCCATCTCGATGGGAAGGGAAGACACCAGAAACAAAGGTGCTCATGGCTCCCACAGCAGTAGGACAGCACCCACTGCAGAGAAGGAGAGAGGCAACTCCAGAACCTAGTCTTGGCTGCAGGAATTCATCAGCAGATGAGACTCTTTGAAAGGCAACTGATGGCAAAGCTGGGGTAGGTGTGATGCACAGAGGAAGTCTGAAGGAAAGGAAAGCTTGGTGGATGTGTTTTGATCTGGTTTTTGAATTGTTTTCTTGGAAGCTTCAGGTATTTCATGTCAGGATCATAGCTGGGAGATGTCTGATGGCTTAGGCAGGGGCTTCAGCCTGAAGAAAAGGGAGGCCTTTGTGCTTCTTCTGGGTGCTGAAGCATGATGCAAACATACATTGATTTTCTCTTATTGTGTCACAGAAATGGAAACAAGTCCAGATGGATAAAGCAATTACCTCCAACAACACATCCAGCATGAAGACCAGTCAATATCCCTTCTCAGTGGCCTCACTGCTAAAGCACCACGCCACCTCTGCACCCTTTTTCTTGGGATTTTCCTGAGCAGCAGCAGAGTTTCCAGAACATCTCATGGCCAAATAGTTATCAGCTCTCCGGGATGTCCCACAGCCCTTGGCTGTGAACTAGCTTCCTGCCCTTCAGCTAAGTGTTCATGACCCCAACACTAGTGAATTATTTGTAAGAGCTCAAGCCACTGGGCAAGTTGTCTTGCTGTAATACTTACCTGTTGCACTTTCCAGTTCTTGCCCATTGACCACCCATGGAAACCAGTCTGCAAAAGAAGACAAGGGAGTGAAGAAAGGAGAGAGAGGGATCTCTATAGTCTGCAGGCTTTGTGAAGTTTTTCTGAGATATGTGTCTGTCCAGGAGACACCACTGCCCTCTGCTGAAGGGAGAAATGCTCCACTCTCTCTGCCTCAGCCTCCACTGCTGGCTGGGTTCATTCTTTCAAGACATGTGGACACAGCAGGTCATGATCCCATCCCTGCTGCTTCCACCAGGGTGAAAGGCTAGGCACAGGGACAAGGTAGTAAATACCTTCAGATCTGCTACCAGACTTTGCATTTCTGAAACCTCATTTGATGTATTTTGAAAACAAATTGCACATTGCCTCCCTGCTCTAGAGGTTGGTCAAAATCCCTACCTCCCTTTTATAAAAGAGGACACTGAGTGGTGGAAATTATTTGCTTGGGTCACAGATTGAGTCACTGGCACAGTGAGAAACAGATTGCAGGCCTTGGAGCTGCTTAGGTAAATAATTATCTGGTCCATCATCCTGCCTGGATACGGAGCACAGAGCAGAGGATCTTTCCCCTCTCAGCCCCTGGGTGCAGTGTAGAGGGAGAGCAATGAGGGCTTGGCTGTGCATGCTGCATGGAAGAGGAGAAATTGCAAGTGTGCTAGACTGTTCGTTTGTACAAATATAAAGGGTGAGAGAGCTGCTTCCTACAGCAGCCAGGAATAGGAAAATATTTCCTGCTAGCCACAGAGGAGGGAAAAGTCTACACAATCGGGGTGGGATGAAGGAAGGAGTTGGCAGGAAAAGCCCAGGGATCTGGGGCACTGCAGGGATGTGTGCAGGACCAGCCCAAAATGCCTTTCTCTCTGCTCTGTTTTATGAACTCACCTTTCTTACTGGGAGCACCACATGGGTAAAAACTACCAGGTTTGGAGTTTTTGTCTTAAATTCTTCCTCATTCCATGAGCAGTTACTTGCAGGCTGCAGAGGGACTCTTGGGACCTCTATATAATCCTGCTCTGCAGCATTACAGGAGTCACTGGACCCAGCTATTCCCTTCCCCACCCAGCTGCTTGCAAAGGCTCAGCTGCTGGCAGCTGGCCCCAGGAGAGCCAGACATGTATAATAACTGAAGTGCACAATGTGGTGTCTCCCAAAACCATCCCTGTTCCAGCTGATCTTTTAAAGGCAACAAACAGAGGAGAAAAAAAAGAAAGAAAAAAAGAAAAAAAGAATTTATTTTTACTTGTTTCTGATAAAAAGGAAAAGACACAAAGTCTGAAACCACAGCAGAGGCCAGCAGTGCCAAATTTGAAACAGAAGTCCTCTGGAAAATGTGAGGAGGCTCCCCACCTATTTATTTTTTTCTCTAACACTGAAAAGTCAGCTCTTGGTGGTTTTATTTTTCCTCCCTAGGAGGTAACTAGAAAAATGCTCCAGTGCTAAAACAATAGGACACGAGTGAAGTGAAACCTCTGCATAAGAAGAGACAAAAGAGCTGAGTTTCTTATCTGGTTTTCAATCACTTCCATTTATATTGGCTGTGGTACCCAATTCCTATGCTTTATAAACAACTGGACCTTATTGTCCAAGTTGCAATAAATGAATCCTTAAGGTCTAAAACTGCAACTCTAATTCACTGAATCTGTAGCTTATCCAAAACCAAAAGAGACAATGAGAGAGCAGATGGTGATTCCTCAGATTTTCCAAGTTAAAAAATAAAAATAAAATCCAGAAATGCTAAAATAAATATACAAAAGTAAGAATTATTTCTTTCAGGCCTCCTTTGTGCATTATAAAAAGCACAGACCTTTTTTTGCTGCCTCCAGTGTTGAAGGCCACCTACAACCTCATCTCTTGGATGCTTCACCTGCCTGTTTTGCACTCGTGACATCCTCCATCCTGCATCTTTACAGGAAAATTGCTATTTGGAGCAGAATTAGGCTGCAGCATGAGGGGAGGAGCAAGAAGAGCAATTTGGAATAACCTGCTTTGAATGTGGTAGGTGCAGTCTTCTGTCTCCTACATGGCCTTTCCTGGGTGAACTTCTTCCAATCACTGGAATTCATCTTTTGCTGAGTCCTGGAGTCTTCTGACTATAATGTCTGATGCTGCCCTTCTGGGTTTTTTTTGTGTTGCTTTTTCATTATTTTTCTTTTTAACAACTTTGATCCCACCTGAATTTTTTGCCAAAGTAACTCCAAGCAAACAATGACGTGGAGCAACAAAACAGCACAACAACAAAACCAGAGAGTGCATTGAACCCCAGGTCTGGTTTCCAAAACCACCTGTACAAATGCCTACAAAGCCTCCCAGCAGCCAACTGGCCAGGAATGGAGCCATTCCAGCAGGGATTGTTAGTGACAGCAAATGTTTCACAGCTATTACAGGGCAAGTTTTGCGGAGCACTGGGAAATGCTCTACAGCTCATGCAAACACGGGTGGTACAGCAGTCTGTAGTAAGCCCAAGGTACAGCTAACCCTCTTTCTTAGCTCTGGACCTGGCTTTTTGCTCACCCAAACATCCCTGCAGTGGAGGCTGTGGACCTCTGGCTCTCCTAACTCCTAGTACTTACTGGAGAGTGGACACATACGGGAGCCAGTCCCTGGTTCCTGATTTATTCCTTACAACCCTACATCCACCCTGCCTTTCCTGTTCATCCCTTCCCCTTTCACTGGTGATCTACAGGTCACTGTGTTTCTCTTTAGGTCGCTGCACATTAGCCTGTGTAAGAAACTCTGCAGGGCCAGGGTGGAGAAGAAATCCTCCCACTGGCATAAGGACTCACCAGCCGGGGACAAGGAGAGTGCTAAGAGACACAACAGTAGATGGGCTCCAGAGTTCTTCATCCCTGCGGAGTGGTGGAGAGAGGAGTCAGAGGAAAGCTGAGGCAGGAACAGGAATACCCTCCCCTGTAGCACAGAAACTCTTTGATTGCTGCCTCCATTTCCCTTTCAAGACCTTTTGGCCTTCCCATTCTCCCACCTGTCTCCCTCTTAATACGTGGTGAGTTTTCCAAGTGTTTCTGAAGCATTCTGGACTAAACATATAACTCCATCTGCTTGCTTTCTTTTTTCCACCTCCTTTCTCTAGTCTCCATCGCTTCTCTCACCCAGGTGTCTAAGCCCCCTTCATACACACCTCCAGCATGCAGAGTTTCCCCTTGTTATCTCCCTCCACTCTCTTCTACTTTTAAATTATCTCGAGGAGCACTGACAGAATAAATAGGGTCCCCATCACTTACTGCAGCCCTCGGTCTCCACTCCCTTCAGCAGCAGACGTTCTGTCTTTCCCCTTCAGTGGTCCCCCCCACTTTGGTTATTGGGTAAATCACATGTAGCCCCACCCAGAACATGTTCTAATTTGTCTTCAAAATAAGATTTTGGGGAAGGAAAAAAAAAAAAATAGAAAGAAAGAAAGAAAAAGAAAGAAGCCAGAGAGATGGTGGGACGCGGTGTCATCATGCATCTGGAATGAGGGGGGGGAGCAAGGAGGAGCAGCAGCCCACACCCTCATTCCAGAGTTTATTATCCTCCAAAAAAAGCCAGCTCCTCCCATTCCCCAAGGACGGCCCAGCACCAGGGACGGATTCTTGCATCTACATTACACATCCATGTCCCGGTTTGATTTGCCCTCCTACGCAGCCCCTCTTCCCCTTCTCACACCGTGTTTCCCCAGGCAGCCGCTGTCTCTTTCCACCCCAGTCCCTTGGTCCTCTTCTCTCCCTGTTCACCCGCCTGCCGCCGGCACCCGCACGCTCTGCAGAGCCTGCATCCCTCAGCACCATGCTCGGCTTGCCATGGTGCCAGGACGGACTCTCGCCTCCCACTCCGGACACACGGACCAGCCAGCACNCCAGCCAGCACAGCTGGATGGGGTCCTCCAGCTGCCCCGGTCACGGGGGGCTCTCTCTGGGTGGGGGGTGAAGGCCACAGGAGGCTTGATGTGGGGAGCAGCAGGGGCACGGGCATCGTGGTGGCCTGGGAAGATGGTGGGATGGCAGCAGCCAGGATGACATCACGCTGCTGCCCTGGGTGGGGTGGAAGGCACTTCCCTGGGGGGTGATGGAGATGATGGAGATTGGAGATAGATGGAGAGAGGGTTGGGTGTCCCCACCAGGACCAGGCTCCTGTGCAGAGGGGGGACAAGGAACAGACGCCGGGGCACAAGGTCCAGTCTGCAATGCTGTTGCTGTTCTGGCCAGTCTGAGAAAGGTGTGGAATAGGGAAAACCTGTGNCTGACCCTCACTGCCATCCTTCTGAGTCCCTCGAGCCTCCAAGCACACTGTGCTGTATGAGAGAGGGGCAATCCCACAAGTCCCACTGGACCAGCTGCTCCTCTAACCCTTCCTCAACAGCCTCAGGATCCCCCACCTCCTGCTGCCTTTTCAGAAGCTTCTTTTGCCTTTGCTTCTTCTAGAATTAATCCTCTGGATCTGAGGAGGCACTGGCAAGCCGGTGCTCCTTGTATGAACTTCGAGGCACAGTTGCAGTCCTGAAACCAAGAAGAAAGCTAGGAAATGACCCAAGCTCCCTCCCTCATACAGCAATGAAAGACAGAAACCTTGCTGGGGAAAGCTAAGGCTTATCCTGGTAGCTAGGTAACTCTCACTTGTTCTCAACAGATTGCAGGCTAGGAATAAAATCCTATAATGCCTTGTACACAGTTACTAAGGAAGTCTTCACTATGTACTTGTTGCCACCAGAGACCCAGAAGAGTGCTACTCACCTGTGACATAACTGAAGCCACCAGTTCTTACCTAATAGTAGCTGAGCATCGGTCGTGGCAGTGCTCAAGAGAAAAGAAAGAACAACAGCTCCTTCTTATTTCTGGTTCACCTGAGAGTCATGGGGGGCGGTAGGCATTGGTGGTGGGCAGTGCCAGAAGAGGAGATGGGGAAAGGTAGGCATTGTCCTGCTCACCGGGCAGCCCTCTGGACACAAGCACCGATCACCGTTGGAGAGAAGCACCACCATTCCCACTTCCAGGGACTGGCTAGAACTCAGTCCACTGGAGACACTCAAAGGGTGATTAAACAACCAAACCAAAGTGATGGAAGTTATAACTGCTCAGGGATTTGAGGAATCCTCCCGGATCCTGGGCTTTCTCTGGAAGGCCACATTAGCAGTTTCAGATCCACCTTTCCACACAGCTTGGTTTGGTTTTTGTTTCTCTCTGTGCCTCTGTGTTGTCATTCAAGCTTGTGCTAATGCTTACCGGAGTAACTGAAACATCTTGAAGACCTTGTGAGTTCTGACTACATTTATTTGGAAACTTTCTTCGATGCTGAATGTTTTGGTCTAGCAATGTGTTGATGGACCGTGATATTCCACAGAGCACAGTATCTGCTTCTAGTCCTGGGCAAGGTTTCTCCTGATTGCTTTGGAGCTTTAGATGGTATTTATTTATTTATTTTGATCTGGAAGACTGTGTCTGCTCCCCCATCTGCTCAGTGCGGGTAGCAGCACTCCTCCGGTTGGAGAGCTTGGGGTGGATGGGGGGGGGGATGGGATTCCATCCTGGTGATGAAATCGCTGGCTGGGAAGCGGTTCAGTATTTTATACACCAAGCAAACCGCAGTGAAGTAACCGGAGATCTGGTGCTGCTCTTGCTCCCTGTGAACACCGGAGGGAGCTGCACCACACGGTCGTGCAAAGCCCATTTTCCCTCTTGCAGTCAAAGCACATTCTCCAAAACATGTGGCCCTGTGTCTGCAGGCCCCCATCTGGCATGAAGGCTCTTCTCTTCGCTCTCCTGTTTGCCAGTCTACTTGGATCCACAACTGTTTAACCGTTTAATTTTGGGGAACAGAAAAGAATTGCAATTTTTTTCCCCCACCCTTGCCTCATGACATTGACAAAGATAGTTGGACAGCACTCATGTCTGGGAGATAAGAAGACTGAACATCTTTCTGCACCTTCCTTTCTCATTCTCGTTGCTGTCTTCTGCTTCGTGTGCAGCTGTCCTTCTGCAGCAAGGGTATCCTGGGGACACAGCGGCTGGATGGGGCTCTGAACAACCTGCCCTAGTGGGAGGTGTCCCTGCCATGGCAGGGGGGTTGGAACCAGATGATCTTTAAGGTCCCTGCCAACCCTGACAATTTGATGATTCTGTGATTCAAGGTGAAGCACTCTTCCCCCTAGAAAGTCAGGTAGTATGGTGTGAAGGAGAACTGTGCTACAGTAAATAGTGTGGGTGACTCACAAAGCAAACACTTCCATACATATACTCCCTTAAGATGCACTGACTTCAGTGCCTGTAGGTGTTTACCTAAGATCAGAAGCAGTGACGGTGATTCAGCAAAAGGTTCTCTTCCTTCCAACTCAGTACCAATCCCATTATGCTAGCAGGGATGCTCTAGCAATGATAGCATGGTATTTTTGGATGAGACACAAAATCAGCCTGAAAAACTCCTGTTGCATTTCACCCCAGAGATTCCTGCATCTCAGCAGGCAGGTAACTGATCCCGGGGCATACTATTTGTAAAGATCTTAGAGGCATTTAAACGCCTGCTGATTTCTTTCCCTCTCTCTGTTGCCCTGGCCTTCACATACCCTCCCAGTAACTGGGCATTAAGTTACCTCTGAGTGATGAGAAATTAATGAGCTGCTGTCAGATGTTTGGATGTATCACGTCAATAATGCAGCACTACTGGTCAGGAGAACTGGAGCTGAGATGAATTTTCTCGGGACCTGCACTGATGGGCTCCATCAATACCTGAGGTCTGACGCTATCCTGCTGTTGTTCCACTGGTGTTGCTGTGGGTAGGGACGTGAGATCGAGTTCCCATCCATCTGTTCCCCAGTTTTGGGATGCTCACATCTGACCTTTTATCCAACTCATTGGAGAAGTGTGAACACTACAAGGTACAGGAGCCTGGACACGATCCACCTCTTTTTGACTGATGGTCATGCTTTTGTTATCCCTCCTACAAGAATAAGGAATTCTTCACCCTTTCATTTCCAAATCAACAACCTAGTGTTTAGAGGGCAGGCAGTTTTGCAGTCAGAAGATACCCTAAGGATCTCCATCAAACTAACAAATACTTGTTAGGCTCCTTCAAATCAGTTCAACGTCTGTGAAGAGCTGTGCAAGAGAAGAGGCAGCCTGTGAGCTCTCTGCTGTTTGGTTGATGATTTGCTCACATGCTTCAGGCTTCTCATGGCCAAGAAGGTTACAGTGAGTTGTCAGGACCTTTCTTTTTCCTTCACTGTTCTTAGGGTTTCTTTCTGTGCTCTTTCTGTAGTTCTTACTGTCACAAACATCCTTCCTTTTCGGGCTTTTCTACCATCTCAGGGCTGATTCTTCCTGGCTGTTTCACATGTCCCTCAGCACTCCCCTTTCTCCACGCAGCTGAGCTCAAACACGACTACTCTCAAGGCATCTTTTCCAAGACCACACTCTCAGGGAGACGGGCAACATTTTAAGCTTTAAAAATACACAAATCCCTCCCTTAAGCATGTGCATCCCTCCCCAGTTATGTGCATCCATATAGACTTTGGACGACATAGAAACATCACTATACAATGGGTACAAGTTTTCCATACAGATGAGGCTGCAGGCACTAGTTAAATTCCAGTAAAGACATGATGGATTCTTCCACTCCTTTTCCATCTCTTCAGGACCTTCCAAACTCTGGAGCAAAGTCATCAGGGTTAATCCTCTCATCACACTGCAGTGATTGTTCACCAGAGCTGGCTGAAGAAGCCACCGCTGGGAAGCAGAGAGGTCTTACACCTACTCAGAGAGGTTCCCTAGAGCAGGTCTGGTAGAGGTGCAGTGACAGCTGCACTTTCCAAACGATACAGTGTCTGTCTCACTTGAGTACCACCCCTTTTGAACCATTTCTTGTCTTTTTAGGAGTGGTGCACACTTGGCCCTCCCCCCAAGCAGATCAGCTTTAAAAATCACACCCTGGTGGGGCTACTCTGATGTTCAAGGCTAAAGTGCTGAGGTGTGTGTTGTTCTGAGATCCCCAGACATCCCCACAAGTCCATTAGCAGGGTTAAAGAGAGTACTGGATATTTCAAGATGTGATGAAACTGGGCACAGCTCACAGTGCCCATTCAGTTGCAAGGGGCATCAGAGGGAGGCAGGTGTACAAGGGCGTGCAGAGAGAGGATGTTTCATGTGCACACAGAGAGAGTGGGAAGAGAAATAGCAATTAAAAATAAAAGAAAGTCCTTCTGTTCCATTAAAAATTATGATACTCTGTAAAATTTTAATCAGACTCAGGAAAAGGGGCAAAAATAGCAACTTTAAAAGCGTTTTGCTTTAAGTTCTGTAACATTTAGAGAAAGATCTGTTGTCAAGACCATTTTTAAGCTGGCCACATCCAAAAGGTGCAAACTGTTGAAGTCCTTTTCAGTGGCAATATTGACAGCACTTACCCTGCTGCTGAAAGAATGTGAGAAAGGAGAACAGCAATTGCACCCAGTGGGAGAAAGGCAAATGATGCCATGTGTTAGCAGAGAATTGATAGGAGTTGATCTTGTGACAAAAATGAGGAAGCACCACTCTTCAGGGTTTTATCCCTCTATTTCCTACACCTTCACGGGGACTGTAAAGGCTGACTTATCTTTTAAACCCTTGTTTATGTTTTATTCTACAGTAGACCTAAGAGGAATTTGAACAAACAGAGATTTGGGGCATTACCAGAAGCACACAGATGTAAATCGCCCTGTCTCCTGTCGGTGCAGCTCATGTCAACCAGATCACCTGAGTTTTCTTCTGATCTCCCCCGTGTACAGTCGCAATTGAGACTCAACAGCAGACTGACACCAAGGGGAGAGATGGTAATGAAATCTCTCCTGAAGTGATATGCACACAGGTAAAGGGCCTGCACTGATTTAGCTCGGTTTTAATGATGAAACCAGCACCAAATGGAGAGCATTCTGCATCACCATAACACCTTTATGAGATGAGTGTAAAGGGCAACAACAATGGTAGCTGAAAAATCTAATTTGATATTCTTCTAACCATTCTTGCTTCTGTCCATCAGAACAGCTGCCCTGATATGTATCTTCTTTATGAAAAGAGATTCCAACTATTCACTCATTATTTCCTCATTTGTAATTGTTCTTCGGATAAAAACGCACTGGAATTTCATTTGCATGCAGCTGTACAGAATACTTGCATTCAAATTAAAGCTGGGTTTGCCTGTTAATGTAGCTAAATATTATTTCATCATACCAGCCTAGCCTCTTTAGCAAGGCTCCTGTGGCTGTTTATTGTACTCTCCTTGAGCTCCCTTGCCATGCCTGCCATCCCATGTTTCTCTCCTGCTCAATTCTTGGCTTTTATTTTTCTCTCTGTTTTCTTTTTCCTGTATCTAATATTTTTCTCCCTCTATTTCTCTCCTCTTCTGTAGATGTCTTTTTTTTTTTCCTTTCTTTCTTTTGTTCCTTTCTTCCTGTCTCCCTGGTTTCCTTGCAGTCACCTTCACTGGAATGTTGGCAGAAACATTTTCCCTTGAAAACCAAGACGCTAAATAAGTAAACGAATAGATAAAATAGCTGGAAGCAGACTGAAGTTTTCCATTCCAGAAGGGTCTGTATTCTGCGAGCTTTTCTCACTACTTGGCAAAGAAGAGAGCTGCCCTCCCTGCCCACCCCCAGCCGGCCAGGGAGCCAGGCCTCCCCCTCCCCTGGCGTGAGGACCTCGGCCGGGAGTGATGGATTGC
>VWZY01002502.1:55525-66898 GCA_013399075.1 Chloroceryle aenea
GGTGGGGGTCGGACAGGGAATGAATGGGAACCATTAATATATTCCCAAATCCTTTGACTTTTGCAGTCTACCAATCTCGCAGGGAAGAGGAGGTGAATACGGTGATAATGCCCTCAGAGAGGTGTGCTGGGGTTTCACCAGCCTGCAGTGACTTTAAATTCTCTGATGCATGTGTAGAGGGCGGATGATAATGCAGCAGCACTGGACAGATTGTGCTGCAGCTGCTCAAGATCTTATATAAAATGCATTTAAATTATTTTTTTTTCCTTCAGATTCTTTGATATATATATAAAAAAAAGTGTTATTTCCCCAGATTCTCGGTTATGTGACAGTCTTTTGGAATTTAGTGTCTGGAAGGTAGGAGAGGAATTTTTCTTGAGGTTGTTCTTAAGCAGCATCATCGAGCAGCAGTGTCAGGAATGAATTGATTTATCCTGGATTTATTTTTCTAAAGCAGTTTTAACAAGTGGTTCGGGAGGTCAGTTTTCATCTCTGTGTGTGTATATACATATCACTGTGGGTTATATTCCTCATCCATACATATTTCCTTAAGCTTTCCTTTAGATAATCATCATTGTGGTGTGGAAAAAAAAATACTAATTGTGCTTTATACTTGAAGCAGCTGTGAACTGTTTTCAGACCAGCTCTCCTTATGATTTAGGAATCCAGATATTTCCAGGATGCTCCAAATACTGCTCTCATTAAGATGAGACAGTGTAGGATGGATCATAGGCTGGGTCATATGGCAGATGACCCCTCGTTAGCTATTAACCAGTCTGCTCCCTAAGACTGACTTTAGAATTCAGATGTGTCTTGAAGTATCTCCTAAAGGAGGTAATTTAGAAGCATCTGCCAAGTGTTTTTAGGTCTTGAGGTGTGGCCTCCAAAGTAGGGTTCTAGAAACTGTGGTGATGTGGAGACAGTTGGTTTCTGGAAAGTGCGTGCTTCAATTCAAGCCTTAGCTAATTTATGATAAAAAAAAAAGAAAATAAAGCAACATACCTCTTCCAACTTGAATAGCACTGTTCTAGAAAGAGGTATTAAGGGCTATCTGTTAATGGTAAATGTGAAGGTGCAGCATTATTGGTAGGGTGGTGAGTGCTTGGAGCTGTGTTTTGCCTACTTCTCCATTTCCCACGCAGCCATGGCTGTCAGTGTCCTTGCTCTTGCCTTCTCACATCCACAAGATTTTTATTACAGTTATCTGAGCTGTAGGGATTAAACATGCCTAGAGGTATGCTAAAATAAGATTATTCTGTTAACTGCTGAAACCCACGGAGTTGCAGTGTAACTGAGGATCAGTCTGAGCTGACCTCTAAAAAAGATGTGATTCTGGGAGGGGCTGATGGCAATAATTGTTGCACTGACTTGTCCCTCAGCTTGCTCTGGAGTCGATAGGACTGTGCTACAGCACCAGATCACAAGAGGAGTAGTTGCAATTGCTAGATCACATTGATTCCTAATACCACAATGAGAGGCCATTCATCACTCCCATAAAGACAAAACCCAAACCCTTAGTGTTTTTAACTTGCAGAGGCATTGAGTTCTGAATATCACATTCTGAACAGAAAGGATATGGAATGCTCTTTTTGAATACTAAAGATCTTCTGTGTTACACATTTATCAGCAAACCATACATGAATTAGTATCTTCTAAGTGATTTCATCTTTCAGCTTAGGGGGAAGCACATCACGATGAAAAAGAGACCAGTGCATTTATCTCCTGCTTTTGGGTGTTGAAGACAGGACAGGGAGTAAATGGACAATGGAGACCAATCTCCCATTCCTGGAGGCAGGTCTCGGAGGTGCTTTCTGTGCAGAGAAGACCTCTTCAAGGAAAAAGGAGTGGTGTTGAGAGATTTCCAGATCTCTGTAGGCAGCTGATCCGAGTGGCCCAATTCCCCCTTATGTCAATAAACCATATTTGTGTATGTGATCAAGTAGAAAAACAGCCCAGGGAATGCTTTTGTTAGGACAGCTGCTAAAGGTGGATTATGGATTCAAGGAATGCGGGAGGGAATCCATTTGCATCTGATGGGAAGGGGAGGAAGCTGCTGTGTGAATGCCAGAATAAAGCAGAGCTGAAGCAATACAGGGATGCCACAGCTCGAAGTTGAGGTGTTCCCTTCTTGCTGTAAATTGCTAAGAAACTACACAGTGTCTTTCTGAAGCAGATGTAGCAGTGTCTGTCTGTCTGTCTGGTGTGACACACAGCTTTTTATCATAGAGCTTTCACTTGGATGCCACCCTTTAACCCCTCCCATTCTGTCTTATGCATTTAAGTTTATGATGATTTGTTTTTTTTCCTTTTCATAAATCTGTGGAATAGTTATTGGAAGATTGCACTTGTATGGACTGTAGTAGCTCTGAGGGAAAACTACATTTCCATTGGTCATCCTGGAGACTTCTAAACATCTGCTCTTCCCCTTATATATATTTTACTTAGATTGGAATAGGTGCCCTCATGAAATAGGAAGTATTCCATGCACACTCAGCATTGTCTGAGGCTGTCTCTTTTCGAATGAAATGGGTGGAGTTGAGTTGGTTTTGGGGGAAAAAAAGCTGGAAATTATATCAATCTTGAGAGCTTAATGCTCTTATGCATCTGATTGCAAGGCAGGCTGTCCTCCTACAGACCATTTTCTTGAGAATGTGGGAGGGATTGTTAAGATGTTTGGGTTAAGAGGGTAAATTGCAGGTTTTGTGATCTGTGAGACTTCTAACACAATCAAAATAGAGATTAGAAAGAGAGGCTGAAACTTAAGGAGATTCTGCTCTTAGGAGCAGAGTGTTAGTGTGAAAATGGCACTTCTCAAGAAAAAATGTGTTGGGTTGGAGGTCAAGGAACCAATAGTTAGGATTACTTGTTTCTTAGTCTTTACCTTCAGACTTGAGGTTGTTACCTGCCCATCTCAGGATGAGATGTGAGCTTTTGTGTATGGTTTCATAAAACTTCAAAGATTTAGAGGGAAATAGACATAGTATTAAGGAGAAGAATACTGATACCCAAGGCAGTTTTATATGCCTGCTGGCTTAATGTCCCTATTGCCATATCTGGATGGTGCCTCTTGATGCTGTAGCTCCTTGGAAGAGTAGAAGAAAGATGGAGGGAAGAAAAGATTGTACCCATTTTTCTTTCTTCTTCAATGTTTGGCTTATTTTTAAGGAAGAAAATGCTGAAATGGCAGGCAGGGAAAGCTCATGGCAGTCTCAGCAGATTTAAGGGGGTGGAGGTGGGGCTGTGTAGAAACAAGATTTGAAAAAAAAATGGAGCAGATCCCTATTGGCAAAGAAACCAAGAATGAGTAGCAAGCAAAAATCAGGAGAAGGCTGCTGGAGAGAAAATACTTCTTTCTTTGCACCAATCTCAGAGTCAATACTGAAGCAATCAAAACCCTAGAGTGGCTGAAAATGTAATGGCTTCTCCTGATTATTTTGGTTTAATTATGACCAATCTACCTAGTATTTATATATTTTTTTTTTTTCTGTTTATTTTTTCACTGTTCTATGGCTGCTTTTTTTAAACAAGATAGGCTAACCTGTTAGGTAGAGCTGCTTTTCAAAAGCAAGGCAGTAGATGGGGCTGTTTGGTCTCCCCAGTCACTCCTACAATCCACAGAAATAAAGGGAAGTTGACAAGAAGCCGTCTGGACTGTGCTGTGACAATGCCATTTCTGAAAAACTACAGCTTGTCTCAATTCTTAGTCCACATTCTTGTCCCACAAAGTTTTTTTGTGAACTGCCCTGTAGAGAAATCTCTTGTTGAGGGAGGCAGAAGTCAGCCAGGAGCTGGCAATTGGCAACCACTGCAAGCCCAAGCTCATCTTGCCCTTTTTTACCTTCAGCAGCTTTGAAGGGAAAGAGAGGTTCTTTGAGATACCATAATATGTTCCTTACAACCTTTACCCATTTTCTAGCAGGGAGCAAACTCTCCATTCTCTACTTTACCTTGAGCATCTTGAGTGTTGTCAAGGGCTGGTCTGCATCTGTGGTTGGCTTTTTCTAGCTTCTGCTTTCTCTCTCTCACCTTTAATCCTTCCCTTTATTGTTGTTCCTCATTTACCACAGCAGTGGAAGAAAACTCATCCTCTTTACTTATTGCCATTATGGTTCTCAGTACCAGAAGTAAAAATGGAAAACTGGCCACTTAAAATCTTATCTTCTTGTTAAGAAAAAGCTGTAGTAATATAAAACCCCTTGGGTTTTAATGAAACAAACAAACAAAATCAGCTGGTTTGTACAATTGTAGCAAAACAATCCTTTTGTCCTAAAACCTGCTGCAGAAACTAAGATTATTTATAGTATTAAATGAAAGCAGTTGGATACCTGTGGTCTTTCAGCATTTTTCTGCTCACATCAGGTCCTGTCATTAGGACTACCAGGCAAAACTCCTGTTTCTATGCCAGAGTTCAGTTCTGTTTGAAACTCCTGTAAGCTATATTGTTGAAACCAGTGATTTCTACCTCTGTCTTAATATGAAAGTTCAAAAAGGTGTCACAGAAAAGAGCTGGTTTTCTCCAGAATGCTTTTTCCCCCCACCATGCTGCTGCTGCTGCTTTTATTTTTCTTCCATATAAATGAGTGGTCCATTAATGTACCAGTAATTATTTTACAGCTTTCAAAATATTTTAGTATATAGTCAAAAATAGTCCAAGTCCTCTGTTTTCAAAGCAAAAGGAGCAGTATCTTCCTGTTACCTCATCTTGCTGTTACCACTTCTAACCACTGCAAATTTTTTTTAGTTTAAACTTCCATTTTTTTTCTGCTTTTGGTGCTGAATTATTTAGTGCTGCTTATGTATAAAGGTGATCAGAAAAAAAAAATAAATGGAGGAAAAAAAGGGCTAGACTGACATTCAGACTTTGAATTCATCCTACTGAACAGGTCTTGCTTTGTCCAGAGGGTGTAGGTCAAAGTACAGTGGGAATGTGAATATAGGAGCCTGTGTACTCTAACAGACTCTCATCTTCTCCACCCTCTAGAAGTTCCATTGAAAAGAAACCTTGAAGATTGCAAGACAAGTCCAAGATGTGCAGTTCAGTTGCTCCCAGGCTGTGGTTCCTAACAGACCGTCGCATCAGAGAAGATTACCCTCAGCAGGAGATCCTGAGAGCACTGAAGGCCAAGTGCTGTGAAGAGGAGCTGGATTTCCGGGCCCTGGTGATGGATGAAGTGGTGCTGACCATCGAGGATGGAAATCTTGGTGAGAATGAGATAAGGCTGGGAATGTGTGGAAGGGGTGCTTGGGAAAAAAAGATGGTGAAGTGGAGCATCTGGAGTCTTTAATAATAAATTCCATCTGTCCCAGAATGCCATACATGATCTAAGTCATTTAGATGCACATGGTACCATGTGATTTAGCATTTGCTGTGATAATCAAATCTCATCATTAACTTTGCTTATTCTCACGAGCCTTCCCTCTGTAGATCAGAGAGGAGTGTTGCTTTAGTCTACTGATTCCAGGGCAAGGAGCACAGGACCTCCTGAATTAAGAAGAAATGACAAATTCTCATTTTTGCATAAGTTTATAGGACACATTTAAGAGTTTCAGGGAGACTTTTTTCTTCTCTTGCTCCAAGACAGTAAGCACATTTGAAACAAAGGAATTTTCAGTGGACAGTCCAAAAAGGCATGGAGCTAGAGGTGGTAATGTGACATCACTAAAGCATGCTGCTGTACAGTTAACATAGTTACATATATGCTAAAAAAAATGGAGCTGAAAAACAAAGTATGTGCATCAGAGTAATTTGAACTGGTTTTTAAACTGAATCATAAGGTTTCCATTTTAAGATTTTGATTCTGGTTTCCAATTGGACTTTTTAACCACCCTAAGAAAAGAAGAAAAAGGAGAGTCAAGAGATTAGGGTGTGTTAGAAATGCTAAGTAAAATGATGCTATAGGTAATAAGCTTATATTATAGAAATAATATTAATACCACCAATGGCAAGCTATATAACACTCAGTTTATTTTTTTTCCCAACTTTTTAATTTGGATTTTATAAAGGAAGGAGACTGCAGTGTTGTTTTGTACCTTTACCTCTTCCATTTCTCTTTGCCATATATCAGTCAAAAATGATTGCTGGATGTTCAGGGAAGAATTAAATTTCTGGAAGTTGTATTAGAATCATTCTGTCTGGGAAGAAAACAGAATAGTACCCTCAGTCCTGAAGTAGAGGGTGCCATGTGATCCTACCCCTTGTGATCTTATCCCTTGGTCTCTAAGGGGGAATCTGTATAGGAGGAAAATCTTAAAGCTGAGTCTGGGGAAGAACTTCAGTCAACATTTGTACCTTACTGTTGCATGAGTCAATCAAGCATGAAACAAATGCATGGGAAAATGGGATTTTATTATTTATTATTCTGGTGTGAGTAAACTTTTATTATTTCATATTTTGTCTTTGATCCTGTGCTGATTTTTACCAGACACTTGAAATTCTGTAGGATGTCTTCAAACCAAGGCAACTTCTTGTCAAAAAGTCTGAACATCTTACTGTTCTGAAAGCATGCTGTCCTTTGGACAGCCTGTTTGCTGAAGGCAGCCAGGATGGACTGTAGCTGCAGCCTCTTAAGATGCATAATGGTCCCTTCAGAAGCTTGATATTTTCATGAGTTCTTGGTGATGTTTTCTTCTTTCCTTGCAAAAGTCTTCTTTCTGCCTGTTTTAGGGGAAGGAAATACAGCAAGCCTGAATTGTAGCCCTTTGTATTCCATTTTCTGTCTCCTAATGCTCTATCTGTTGCAAGAGTTGGAAAACTAATAGTGAGGAACATGTAGTACAAGAATGAGAAAAATGAAGGAAATTACCAGAAAGAGAATGCCAAAAAAATATTTAAATAATTATTTTCACACAAAGTGTTTATTCAGAACTCTTAAATACTTGACCTTGTGAAAAAGCATGAGATAATGTTGTAAGACTGTGGATAGAAATTTCCTTTTAAATAATTTGGGCTAGCTATTTGTGATTTGATTTTTGAGGGGTGAGGATGTGGCACTTGTCCTAACATCCTGTCCTTCTTTCTCTTGGAGAAAGATGAAAAATCTTCCCTTTTCATTTTGCACTTTTCTTTTTCCTAGTGCTTGCCCATGTATTTTGATACAGTTTTCTGGTGGAGAACACAAGGAAAAACATTCAGTTTTCCTGGTTAAAGTCCATGACTGACCTGTGTACTGCAGCAAAATGCAGGAGGTGATGCATTCTGCACCCTTTCCCTTACTTACTGTTGTGTAAGGGGTCCAGCTTCAGTAAAATTACATACCACAGAGAGGAGCTGATGAAGAGAATGTATCTCCAGTGAATAATAACCTGCTTTTGCTTGCACTTCTCTTGTTATTTTGGTTGAAAACTTAGCAATCCAGGGCTCAAACTCTGGTGGTATTGGAGGGAGTAATAGGTTTTCACATACACTTTGGATCAGAGTTTTATTTTTGTCCTTTTAAACCTCTGTAATTAACAAATAAATTGTTAAAAGAATGTTAACTTTAGAAAGTCCAGTTGGAAATGACAGGATTTGAGTTCAAACATTACAAATGTGGTATTCCTTAAGTGGTATAATCTTTGTGGGCCTGCTGATTGTCAGGAACATGGCAGAAGACTTCAGACACCAAAAAGTTCAGCGCAGGACATTAAAAGGCTTGAAATTATTTACCTCACAGCCATATAAAGTGGTAAAGACATACCTAAACTTCAGATAACTGAGCAGAACAGTGGAATATAGACCAAAATTGAAAATTGAGTCTTCCACCAATTATCTGGTGTGTACCTTGACAGGAGAGCACGTTGATGTACACGCCACCGAAGCCCCGAGCGAAAGACAGCAGGAGTGACTGGGGGCATTACTCTGTCTACTGCAGGGCTGGATTCCCAGGCAAGCCACCAGCACAGCCCCAGCAGTCTCTGCTGCTTCCTTTTTTCACAGCCAAATCCTGGGATGGCCCAGCACTGTCCTGGCTGTAGGCTGAACCTGCCTGCAGCTCAAGATCCAGGCTAGGTGCCTCAGTGCAGCATGAGTCCAAAAAATGATTGTGAATGCAAGTAGAGAGATGTATAATTGAAGTTGTCCCTTGAAAAGGAAGTTTAGAAGGAAAGTTGTAAACTTATTTATGCTTGGAGTGTTTTGGAAATAGTTATCAGCAAATAGTTTTGGGAAATGACTATGGTTTATGTCTTAATTAAGTAGATAGTTGCTTACCCAAGCCATGCATTCCTGTTTCCTTTGCACACTGGCAGTATTACCCTCTCCAAGGTGCAAAAGCTGAGTTAAAATAAGTGGGAAAAGTCCATCAAACAGTATTTTTCTCCCCCTTTGGTGGGCTGGATCTGCTGAACTGGTTACTGAACCAGACATGTTCAGTGTTGGTGCAGAGGAAAGCATCTGTGGAAAAAAGCAAAGGGTGATGCTGCAGCTGTGCTCATTTCAAGTGGCTCAGGCTCTGAAGGAAGTGTAGCCTAAGTTTTTAAATTCTTGAAGGTAAGCCAGGCTAATATGTGCTGCTGTGGAATGGAGCAGCCCTGTTCCTCTTAGCCCTTTGCAACCTCACCGTTGCTGCTTGCCTTGTGTAAGGACTTCATGTCTCTCTTGGCTTGCTGTCATGGTGTAGCTAAACTAATTAAGTCAAAAAACCCCAGGTTGACCAAGCTCTTTGCTCTTTGTAATCTGGCATTAGTGGGAGTTGAGGTGGCTAATCCAGTGGAAGGCCAACTCTGCCCAAAGAAATTTTTTTTCTGCTAGAATATCTCTCTACATCAACCCATTTTATGGTCACACAGTTGCTAGCTCTAGTAAACATAGAATCCTGGAATTGTCTGGGCTGGAAGGGACCTCTGGGGGTCATCCAGTCCAACCCCTGCTGAGAGCAGGGACAGCCTCAACCAGAGCAGGGTGCTCAGAGCTCTGTCAGCCCCACCTTGGATGTCTCCAGGGATGGGGCCTCAGCCACCTCCCTGGGGCAACCTGGTCCAGGGCTCCACCACCCTCATGGGAAAGAACTAACTCCTTATTTCTCATCTCAATCCCCTCCTTTCTAATCTAAACCCATTGACCCTCGTCCTTTCACTCCAGGCCTTTATAACCAGAACCTCTCCAGGCTTTTTGTCTGCTCCCTTCAGGAGTTACTAATACAGTACATTGAGGGCAGGGGAGAATGGGGTCAATCTTTCAGGGAATAACTTCTGTTTATGTTGATTTATTTGTAGCTTCGAGGCAATTTTATTATGGTTGAGTTGCTTGATGATGTTAGCTTTTGAATTTTTTTGCTTTGTCTGTTTCTTTGAAGCATCTGCTTTAAGGAACTCACTGGATTATGAAGTTCAATGGCTAGCTGCCTAATCTGGTTTGGCAATTCATGTATTCATCTGAAATTTATAGCAGGTATTTTAACAAAACTCTGCACCATGTTTTCAGACACATGATGTGAAGTCTTGAGCCCTGTTAAAATGTGTCATTTTAACCTATTTGCCTAAGTTGGCTAGCATGGTGGAGTAACAGCCTTGGGGAACTGGAAACTAGAAAAACTACAGCTTGTGAGCAGGAGCCTGCACAATGTGATGGGGATGGAGGAAGCCTGTAACATACTAAGAGAGTTGGTGGACAAGAGACAAAAGATAATTCACTGCTTGTCTCCTCTTCCTGTATAGAGCACTCTTTTTTTGGTCTTCTCACCCATGTCTAGGACTTAGCAGTTCCACTTCCCCACAGCTTCCCCAGTTCAGGAACTGCTCGTTGCTGAAGAACAGTGCTAGGGAAATTCTGATCTTGCCTTTGTTAAACTTAGATACCAGAATATCTGTGTTAAAATTCCTCTCTACCAGGAAAGCAGAAGTTGGAGATCACTGCAGTTGGCAATTGAACCAATTCCTTTATTGTAGGTTTTTGGAATCTCTGTATTTTCTGCTGCTGTCTGGTGAAGGAAGAGAGTTCTGAGGAAAGTTGCTTTCATGAGTTTGGAGTTATTAAGGATGCTGGAGTGAGTGGAATTGGAGTGTCTTAAAGCATAAAACCTTTTCCTAAGATTCTCTTGGCTTTTCCTTTGGGAATATAAAGCAAGTGATGAGTCTAGATGAGGAATAAAAAGCCTGTAATAGTAATCTGTTCTTAAACAGTAATACTTTGTGCCTGGTCAGACAGTTGACCTGTGGGCATTGATTAATTGAGGATCAGGCTGGATGGGGCTCTGAGCAACCTGCCCTAGGCAGAGATGTCCCTGCTTGTGTAGGGAGGTTGGGCCAGGTGACCTCTGGAGGTCCCTTCCAGCCTATGAATTGTATCATCATTTTTTTTTTTCCAGAGGAAGTGTTTAGAAGATGTATTCTCTTAACTGAAAGGGTTGCTGGTGTGCTAGTTCAGCCATCAGGGTTTCCTCCGAGGGCCTGAAATGTGCCATGTTATTTATCCCTATTTAATTGAAGTCTTTAATCTTGCAAAATACCATCTTGTTTCACACAATCAGTCATTCATTTCTACTATTTGTAAATCAGTAACAGATAGTTGTGAACTTTGGTCATGATTGGATTTTATTAATGTATTATTTTTTGTCATTTCTCACCATGGGTTGGAAAGAAACATTGGAAATAAACATGGAAGAATCAGGATAGGTGAAAGATTCCTGTAATGTATGGAAAGCTGGGGTAAGGCTGATAACAACTTCCCATGTTTTCAGTATAATGGGAAGAAAAGCACTTTATCAGCTAGATCCCTGATAAGACAGGCCTTTTACATCCATGAAAGAGTTCCTATATCAAAATATCAAAGCTCTTAATATTTTTGATGAATCTTTAAGTTACCTAAAGAGCATCTTCTATCACACAGTAGGGAACATAATCACCTCCTTTTCTTGCTGACTTTCAGCAGGCCCCTGGCTCTTGTTGGTCCAGCAGTGCACCTTGCTGTAAGAGCTTTTCCTGCAGTGACAGTGCCAGCTCTAGGAGGGATGGAGCAGAGGCAAGTGGCCTTGGCAAGGTGCCTCGTTGAGCACTGCAGAGTTGGCCCCTTTCCCACTACTTACACCAGCCAGAGCAGCCATTGCTGCCTCTGCAGAGTTGAGAAATTGCTCTGTAACTCAGTAGTGAGAGCTGGAGCAGAAACTGCATTGTGTGCAAAGGGCTCGGAAGGTGGTTAGACACCAAGTGGATTTTCTGTTGTTGAAAGTGTTGGGTTTGGAACCCCTGGAAATTGTTTGTGATGGGTCTTTCAGTGTGGAAACTGCTCACGTGCCAGTTCTCTTCCTTACTATCAGGGATTTCTGTTCTTAAAGGAATGACTGCATCTTATCCCAAGCTGATGTTAAATAATCTGTACAGCAGCACAGGCTGGGAGGTGATCTGCTGGAAAGCAGCCCTGTGCAGAAGGCCCTGGGAGTCCTGGTGGACAACAAGTTC
>VWZY01002502.1:67054-83034 GCA_013399075.1 Chloroceryle aenea
GACACCCTGCAATACCTGTGACTGAAGGCTAGCCAGGAATTTGATCATCTTTACAATCATTCTGTTCCTTCAGTAAATGTGGGTATGTCATCAGTAGTAGATGTGGGTTCAGTCCAAAGCTACCTTTGTGAAGTAGAGAGGCAGGAATATTTCTGCATGGAAATATTTCATTATGGTAATTTCAGAGGGCTGTGTTAAGGAGTGAAGTTTTTAATTTGCATATGTTCTAGAACAGTCAGCCAGGAAAATGAGACTTGTAGTGCAGAATATATGTGCATGTCATCATACCTGGAAGTGCCAGAAAGCATTGCCAGACTTTTAATAGCTGTAAAAATTCTCAGGATTGCCCATCTAGGGGAAAAACAATGTAAAAAAAAAGGCAAAAGTGAGATGAAAGAGGCATTTCCATACATCAAAGTCATGAAAATCAGCCTGATGTTTCACAAGACAGCCTTTAACTAGCTGAGGGTTTCTGTGTCACTTCTCCAACGGTCCCTGTTTCCTCTGCTGTGTCACTTGAGCAAGTTTTGCTGGCCCAGTTACCTGAGGAGGTGCATTGTGAACCAGTTGTGCATACTGGTGTAGTTTTAACCCCCATCTGCCTCTCCTTGGTGTGTGTTTTAATACTGTACCTGTCTTCCCACACAAGTAAGAATGTGAGTGCACAAACAGTAGCATGCTGCAGCACTTAAGAGGGCAAAGGGTGTGTGTTGGGGTGTGAGGCATTAGTTGTGAAAAACTCACCTTACAAAGTTGACAGCTATGCTTGCTCTGCTAGATTTGTGACCAGAGAAGTACTTAGTTGTCTCTTTTTTAGGAAATTAGGGTACTTTCAGGTTTCTCCACCTTTTCTCCAAGTCTAGTTGTTACTTATTTCTGAATGATGAGCAGTGGGTTGATCCTCAGTGACTCTGAGTATCAGGAGACTGGTACTGCTGAAATTTAGTCAGTATTTATAGGGGTTTTTCAGTGTGCAGCCCTGTATTTTAACTGATGGGCTTCTAGGAGTGGCAGCAGCTGTGGACAAGTCCCTTGATTTTCTTCTTAGAAATGCTCTATAAAATGTGAAACCCTGGTTTCAGTAATTACATTTTCCTTTTATACCAGCCCTTTGCTGCAGGAAAAGACTGGAATGAAAAAGAGAACAAAAGAACCCAAGTGTCACTCATTAAATTATCACTCTTTCCTTTTCTTGTGTTGTAAATAATTGACATTTATCATGTCACAAAAATAGGTGTCCTTTTAATGACTGTTCTTTGAATGATGTTACATGATTTCTGTGTAAAGGTCCAGTTTACAGAACACTGGCCCAGGCTGCCCAGAGAGCTTGTGGAGTCTCTGGAGACTTTCCAAACCCACCTGGATCTGCTCCTGTGTGGGCTGCCCTGGGTGCCCCTGCTCTGGCAGGGGGGTTGGACTTGATGGTCTCCAGAGCTCCCTTCCAATCCCTACCATTAGAAGTGTGATAGGGATTTTTAAAATGCCTTTGTCAAAAATTGAAGCAAGCTTTGTTAAGCAAAATGTGTCCTGTGTGCTCTGCAAATGTGAGCAGAGCACCTGAGAACAAAGGTATCCTGCTCATATTGTCAGAGAAACCCTGCTAGAATTACACTAAGGAAGTGCTTAACTTCTTTGGCTAATAAAAGGCTTTTCCTACAATACAGAAAGGTTTTCTTGCTCTGTACTTCCATATAGTGCAAATATTGAACTGGGGACTGCCTTGCTGTGCTTGTTACATCTGCAACTAAAAAGTGGATTTCCTTCTTTCTTTTTTTTTCCCCTGAGAGGGAATATTTTTGTTCCTGTGTGTGTTTGATTG
Source organism: Chloroceryle aenea (assembly GCA_013399075.1). Lineage (NCBI taxonomy): Eukaryota > Metazoa > Chordata > Aves > Coraciiformes > Cerylidae > Chloroceryle > Chloroceryle aenea. Next base: position 68,874 of record VWZY01002502.1, read on the forward strand.
TTTGTTTTTCTTTTTGGGTGAAATTGTACCAGGAAGAATTTGGCTTTCACACCCTAAGAATATATTTTCATAAAGACAGAGGAGAGCAGTGTGCTCCTTTCTAAGCTAAAGTAACAACTAACCCAATGGAATACTTTAACTGTGTTATTAACATGAAGGAAATGGTCTCTGTTTCAGGCATGTGATGTTGCATGACAGGTAGAAATACTGGGAGAATTGAATATGCCCAGTACTAACATAGTGGAAGAACAGCTACTGGAAGAGACAAGCTAGTGATTTGACCCATTTTGGCAAGGAGTGAGGTAAAAGGGTTATGCCAGTGCTTTCTCCTGGAGTTTTTGAGCAGAGAAGTGGGGTGGGCTGCACTTGTGAAGAGGGTAGGTGATTTTGTTTACAGTAGGAGTTGTAATGTAACATCACTGAAATAATATTCTCAAAATCCATGCTACCAAATCCTGTTGCTTGGTGGTTTCTGTCTAAGGAAGAAACAGATCTGGTAGGGAAGCACATCAAACAGGATTGGTAAATACCTTCCTTCTAAGAACTTGATTTGAAAGATTCTCATTTACTGGTCTCTGCTATTCTTACCATCACAGCAGTGGGCATCCCCAGTCACTGGGAGGACATAATATGGTTGAAGACAGCTCAAGCCCATTGCTTTGCTCAAAGCTTTTTAGGGTTGTTGTTCAGTTTTTATATTCCAGATTGGGCTGAGCCCTGTATCTGCTCCTCCATGCTGATCTAGTTATCTCAGGAAGATATTCATGATCTTGCTGCTCTCCTTGGTCAACATTTACACAACCAGTTAATTGACTCAACTGAGAGTCAGCCAATCCCCCTGTTATAACCCTTTATCTTAAAAGCCACCTTCCAGTCCTTTTTTGCACACTATATGGTCAGCTTTCTTTGCCATAGACGTGGTCACTTCCCACATTCTTCCTAGAGCTTCACAAGCACATCTTCCTTGCCCATCTCCTCTGAGGCCTCTCAGGAGTTTGTTCATCCATCACATGGAGAGAAGCACAAATACAGGCTGGGTGGAGAATGGCTCGAGAGCAGTCTTGAGGAGAAGGACTTGGGGGTGTTGGTGGTTGAGAAACCACAATGTGAGCCAGCAGTGTGTGGTTGCAGCCCAGAATGCCAACACTTTCCTGGCCTGCATCAAAAGCAGCGTGGCCAGCAGGGTGAGGGAGGTGATTCTGCCCCTCTGCTCTCATGAGATCCTACCTGGACTGCTGTGGCCAGCTCTGGAGCCCCCAGCAAGAAGGACATGGACCTGTTGGAGCAGGTCCAGAGGAAGCCATGAAGATGATCAGAGGGTTGAAGCACCTCCCCTATGGGGACAGAGTTGGGGTTGTTCAGCCTGGAGAAGAGAAGGCTCTGGGGAGACCTTACAGCAGCCTTCCAGTATCTGAAGGGAGCTACAGGAAAGCTGGGGAGGGACTTTTTACAAGGGCTTGTGGTGATAGGATGAGGGGTGATGGCTTTAAGCTGGATGAGGGTAGTTTGGGATGAGATATTAGGAAGAAATTCTTTACAGTCAGGGTGGTGAGACACTGGAACAGGTTCCCCTGGGAAGCTATGGATACTCCCTCTCTGGAAGTGTTCAAGGCCGGGCTGGACAGGGCTTTTACCAGCCTGGTCTAGAGAGTGGTGTGCTCATGACAGGAGGGTTGGAATTAGATTATCTTAATTGGAACTAGATGATCTTTAAGGTCCCTTAGAACCAAAACCATTCTATGCAGAGCTGGCAGTGTATAGAATCTGGAGCTTGGGGCATTTGCCTGGGTGTAAACTTCTCTTACAGCTTCTGTCTAAGGTGAAGGAGGTAATGGAATACACATGTATTTCTTCCCAGGTTCATGTCCTGGCCTTGAGAGATGGAATATTTTCATATTGACCTGGTACTTGCTTTATGTTACACAAAACAGATTGATAGGAGCAGAGAGAGGCTGTGTAGCCTAATGCCTGTGTCAGCCTTTGGATTCCAGATCCAAGAAACCACCCTCGAATGATGCAGTGAAAGACTTCTCTCCACCACCACCAAATGCTTCCTATGTAAAGTGCCAGCTACCTTTGTCAACCTAAAGTGAAAAGTCAAGCTGCTTCTTCCAAGTTGTTGGTTTCTATGCTCCAAATAGTGTTGTGAAGGCTTTGAGTGAATGAGTTTGATTCTTTTCCTTTCCCCTTCCCCTAAGGAAAATTAGTGACTTCATTTTTCAGTTATCTCTGGAAGCTGCTTAGACCACCCAATTGAAAATGATCTGAAGATTAAAATTTTGGTAGAGACATGATTTAAATAGATTAGAATTAAATTGGGCACTCAGGGGCATCATGGCCTTTGATGTTTATTTACATGGGTTTGTTTCTCCTATATTGGGACCACGTGTTTAAAAAGTATCTTATGAAATGATGTCACCTTATATCACAATGAAACACAAGTGTCTATGTTGTTTCCATATGGAAAAGTCTGCCCTATCAGTAACATGTAGTTTTTGATCAGATATTTTTTCAGTTGTCTAACTTTTACTCAGTACTCTCCAAATATTAATGTGAAAACTTCAGAGCTGTTTGAAAACATGGATTAAATGCTCACTAATACTCTTGCAGTAGGAGTGCAGTGGTTTGCCATGTTAACCAATGCAGAAGCTATCTACAGGAAAGCTAGAAGAGTTGTCTAAAGCACTGCATTAAGTAGAAGACTTGATTTATGCTTATGACTAGATTGCTAGCTGCTTGCTCCTATGGACTGAGACCAGTGTTTCGAAGTTCATTTGCAGGTTTAATGCTTTGACATCTGACTGGGTGACCTAACGGGCAAAATTGCTGATGTACTGACATTGTTTGCTTCCCCTAAGCCTGCAGATGAGGCCAAACTGATGGGAGTGTTGATCTGCTTGAGGGTAGGAGGCTCTGCAGAGGGATCTGAACAGGTTGGAGCGATGGGCTGAGGTCAGTGGGATGAGGTTCAACAAGGCCAAGAACTGGGTCCTGCATTTTGGTCACAACAGCCCCAGGCAGTGCTCCAGGCTTGGGGAATAGAGAGGTGAGAAAGCTGCTTGACAGAAAAGGACCTGGGGGTGCTGAGCATGAGCCAGCCTGTGCCCGGGTAGCCAAGAAGGCCAAGGGCATCCTGGCCTGGATCAGAAATAGCGAGGCCAGCAGGAGTAGAGCAGTGATTGTGCCCCTGTACTCGGCACTGGTGAGGCCACACCTTCNGGTTCAGCTTTGGGTGCCATGGTATAAAAAAAGGCATCGAGGTGCAGAAGCAGGTCCAGAGAAGGGCAACAAAGCTGGTGAAGGGTCTGGAGAATAAGTCTTAGGAGGAACAGCTCATGGAACTGGGGTTGTTTAGTTTGAAGAAAAGGAGGCTGAGGGGAGACCTTACTGCTCTCTACAGTTATCTGAAAGGAAATAAAAATTAATAACAGTGTGTTTCAAACAAGGATTTCAGTCCACCAATCCATGGACTACACACTAAACAGTGCTGAGTAGCTGCTTCTTAAGTGGGTGTTGTACCTCCTGTGCACATGAGGTAAATACTCCGGGGAAAAATGTTTGTGTAATCAAAGACAGTGTGTGGGTGGGGGGTAGCAGATCAATGCCACAGACGTATCCTTAGTTGTGGCTTCTTCTAACCTTTATGTGCTTGATTTTGTGCCTTCAGTAGTTTTCTCTTCATGATGTTTTTAAATGTAATACTGTAGACAGATATTCTTGTAAATAATTTATGTGCAGTCACAATGAGACTGTGCTGGATGCATCCAGCATGGTTTACTAGCCAGGCTTTGGAAAATGTAGATGTAGGGAAAACCAGGAGTGATGCAGTGATGGGGTGGGTAATGCAAGCCTCCCTCTTTGAGCAGGACTCCATGGATATCTTTACATTCAAGATAAATACATGTCAGTGAGACTGAGGTATTGTTTTACCTGTCTAAGCACCTGAAGAGGTTGCACTTGTGCCTTGTTCTGCCTCCTGCTTGCTTGATGAATATGTAAATGGACGTGGTTGGTTGGTGCTGTACTCCTCAACTGCTTGGGAAAATGATTTATTCCACTTCTGGGATTGGTTTTGTTTGGGTTCTTTAGACAGCACTGCTTTCAGTGCTTATATTTCATATTCTATGAGGTGCCTTACAGGCTGTTTTTCATGGCTAAGAATCTGTTCATATATATATATAATAAATACTTCTTTTGGATGTCATCATGAAATATTGGACCTTCTGTTCCAGGATGCTGAACAGACCACAGGGTGAGCTACGTTCTTAGTTCTGTGGCCAGGCAGGATGCTGTGCTTGGAGTTGAGTTTTAATCCAAAGTCAGAAGGGATCACTAGTGAACCTGACTGAACCTGCCATGTTAGAGGTTGTCAGTTGTTATGATCTTGAAATTATCTTCTAGGAGTTCCAGGATTTCCTGCAAGGACAACATTTATCTTTGGCTCACAGCTCTAGAAAGCAAAGCCATCTAAATCTTACCTCTTCATATTATTGGAGGTGGCTTTCATTCTGCCTGGAGAAGGTTTTTATTAGTGACAAACCCCAGCAGATCACGTTCTCCCACTAGTATGGGTATGTATCCCTGTTTCCCTCAGTGATGGTATTTGTGAATTGCCTGCAGTCTAAGATAAAAGGTTGAGCTCTCCTTTGACTGAGTTGCTGTCCATCTCTGCTTATTCTCAGTGAGGCAGGGTAGTTGGTAGCTGCACCTTAAAAATTCTTTTAAGTTTTGGAATAGATCTTACTTGTTCCACAAAACTTGATTCAAACTCAACTTGGAACCCTTTGTGCCCCTGAGAACTTTATACATCTGTCTGAGAAGGACTGTATTGTTGGATGACTGCTTCTGCCAGGAGGGCAGGATGGTGGTGAGAGAGACCTGTTTTCTGTTGTTTATTTAGCATTTAAGAAGAAAAGCTTTGCATCTTTTGTTTTCTTCCCTTTTTTTTCCAGGGTTTGCCTTTCTCATCTTATTAAATCTCTTCCCCAGTGTCATTGTGGTCAGGGAATCAGGCTGTGGAGTCCCCTGCCCCCTCACCTGCAAACCTATCGAGGCACTTTCCACTTCCATCATGAAGAATTTTTTTTAATTACTGTAGAAACTTGTCAGATGATCTTGATAGTGCCAAAGAAAGAAAGAATGTTTCCCAGTTTGCATCTTAGGGCAATCTGTCGTGAAGTTTGACCACACTCAGAGAGGGGAAAAATAATCCAAATACATGGTCATGGCTGTGTTTTCAAGTTGTCCCTGTTCCTGCTCTCTTAACGAGCTCTGCACACTCCAAAGCAAAGCTGCAGGTATGTGATCTGCTCCTTTGTGTGGGGGACAAACCCTCCTCCCCACAGCCTGTCCTTCAGGAAGAGCCTTCATCCATTCCCCACAGTACTCCAGGCATCTGATCTATCCAGCTGCCAAGGAGGAAGGATGATGGGTTGGAGTCATGGTGTTAAGCACAGGAAGGTAGACAGAAGCTACTTAATAATGACTGCAAGTTTTTGAGATGTGCATGTTCATGTCCTGCTTCCTTTTGTGTTTTTTTTTCTGTCAATCTTCCCAGGATCATTCTGGCCTAAGACTGAAATGGTTCTTTGTGCACTCCTCCTTACATGCTTGGGACTAAAGGTGAGGCAGGATTCTAAAAGTGCATGCCCTTTGTGGATGCTTTAAGGTGTACAAGGTCTGTGGCTGCAGGTGAAAGGGATGCCTATATGTAAGCTGCATGTCTTAATGCTTGTAATTGTTTGTCATGCTCAAACAAGGCTGACAGCTGGGCCTTTATAGCAATTTTGCTGCAGATTTCTCTTACCTTGCAGAGTGGAAGCCACTGGAGAAGGTATTATCTGCATAGGACAGGAGAGCAAGAGTTGGAGAAAGAGAAGTTGGTCTGACATGCTTGTGTGTATGAAGTTGGAAGCTGGGCTAACATAGTGACCATACAGCTGTAAGTGTAGGAAGAAAAAAGAAAAACCTCACTTCAGACAATTCTACAGTCTCAAAATGGCACCATCTTGCCAAGTGAAGTTGTTGCTGTTGCTGTGATCCAGCCTCCTCTCTTACAGTTGACACCTGGATCAGTCAGATCCTACAGTGAGCTGGTTCAGCTTGTGATGCCTGCAAGAAATCCAGTTCCCCAAAGTAACAGAATGGTTTCCTCTAAGAATAGAAAGCTCACCTGCTCACCAGTGGGTTTGGTGAGCAGCAGCATGAGGGATAGGCAGTGGATGGTACAAGGTGCCACTGTAGGACTGCATGGGGCTTAAGAGTAAAACTGTTGCAGCAGCAGAGTGACTTAAACTGTCTTGGACCCAGAACTTTACAGCAGTGTTTTGTCCAGCATGGGGATTTCTAAGGAGGAGCTCATTTCTTGCTTGGGTCTTCCAAGCTGCATGGCATTAAACCTTTTCCTCTAAGAATATGGAAACTTTTTTAATTGTTAGAGGCAGTGTTGAGGAGTGAATGTAATCTAGAATTCTGTAACTGAGAATAGATCCAGAGTGGCACTTGATCATGTGATTTCTGTGATTGTGTTGCTGTGAAGCAGAAGAACTTGAAGAAAAATGCAAATATTTAAAGGATATACTTAGAGGAATTTATAGATTAGTGGTAAAATAGCTGATCTCTTAAATGTATTGCCTTCAAAGGTCAGAACAAGCTGATGGTGGTGGATGTTCCTTCTGCTTGCTTTACTCTGCTGTCTGAGTACAATACTACCACTGCATGATGAATTTTGTCATGATTATTATTTTTTATTTACTTTCTTTGTACATTTCCTTTTATTTGACTGCTCTGCTCAGGAGGACTGTGTAGCTGTGTAATTCTGAGGAGCACTTCCTTTTAAGAAGAGATGTAGATTGTGTGCAGTGGCTGAATTTAGGGAATGTACTACGGAAATATCTTAATTAGTTAACATCTTTTTGGCACTAGGTGGGAGCTTCTGCATCCAGACCAGGTGAGAAATAGTACTGTGGTGGTGTATTTTCATGACATGACAGGCATGGAGCACGTGTGCAGCTACTGCAGTGTAGTTTTAACCCTCTAAAGCTGGGAGGAGGAAACAAGCCCAGTGAATGAGCTTAGGGAGGTGTGGGAGGAATGGTTTTCTTCCTTCCCTGGTTCAGTTTTGTGTGGGGGTTTATGTTACTGTTGGTCAAAACTAAGAGAAGTAGGTTGTATCTTCTGGTCCAGAACAAATTTTTTGCTTTGTATTTATTGGTGCAGGAAAATACTGTATTCATAAAGGGCTCTGCAACTTGTATTGTGTGTATCTGAGTAAATCAAGGCTTTCTCTTCACACACACAAAAATACCAAACCCAGAATCTCAGTTGATGTTACCTCTGCAAGCTTTAGAATCAGATCTAACAGATTTTTTTCCCTGCAATATCATGGTTAAATTATTTCCTTTAAGAACCACACTATTTGTCTCCAGTTCATAAATTTAATGCAGTTTTGACTACAAAGTCCTACTACAGTAAGTGGAGGGGATCTTTCCATTCCCCAGAATTCAGGTTCAGGTAAATTTGTTTTGGAATACTGAAACAAGACAGGTAGTTGGATCCTATTTACTATAAAGTTTCTGACAATGTAGAAGTGGTTCTAGAGGTGTTTTCTACTATGGGATACAGACATGAAGGATACATACCTGTGATACAAACTCAAATCTCAAAAGGGATGCTTCTCCATTTAGCAGTTTGCTTAAGTAATAAACAGGAGAATTCACATGATGAAAAAAAGTAAGTTTGGTAGCAGAGAGAGATGTGTATAAGTGATGCATTTTCAAGGTATTCAGTAGATCTGTGGCATTGCAAGAAAAATTAATCTCAGATGGAAGGAGATAAAACCCTCTGACAGTATGCGTTGCTTGAATTTTCCTCTGGATTTCTTTCTGCTTTTGGAAAGACCTTTCCAAATATCCATTTAGTTTTTTAGGCATGTCCTTATATTTTTTTTTATTCACTTGCTATTTAAAATGAACAGAAACTGGACATTTAAAATTGAGAGACTGGCTGACTGTTACAAGTGGAGTGAGATTAGTTTACATCTATTGAGTCTTTATTCTTGTTTTATAACACTTAAGACTTGCATTTTAGGATGGGATTGTTTAATGCCTATAATTTCCTGCATTTGAGGATGGGGCAATCCCAGAACTTGCCTATTTCTGAGGCTCTCAGCCTGTCTGTCATTGTTTCTGACAAGTCTTGGTCAGTGATACACTACTTGGCACAGTAGGTGTTCCTGGTAGATGTAGACAGGTGTCTGCTCAGTTTTCACACTGGTTCCACACTTGGCTCACTTGTTTGTGGGTTGATTTTTTTTTTAATGGCTGTGTATCAATCCAAACTTTGAAATTTCTGAGGGGTAAAAAAAAAAAGTGTTGCTGTTTTGGTGTTAGTTCAGAGTATTTGCCTCCTGTGATTCACTTTAAAGCCACAGGAATGTTGCTTTTAGCACAGAAGAAGGAGCAGTGTGAAGAGATTGAATGTGATGTACTAGGAGCAAAATAGGTCTTTTTTTTTTTTGAATGCCAGTGCAAACTCAGGTTTTATGACTCTCCAACTGCAGTATTAACTGAAAAACACAATAAAATGTTTCCCAACAGAAAGACAGACTGCTGAAAGAAATCATCCTACTGTCCCCTCACACGTGAATCCTTCCTGTCACATCCCTTGCAGTCTCACCTTTTCATGACTAATGGGTGAGCTGAGTTAGCTAGTTAGCAAAAGCAAAAATAACCACTAGTTTTTTCTCTTTCACCACCCTCCTTCCCCAGCAGCAAGCTGATCTGACTCCCTGTATGATCACTAGAGCTGATACAAGGTGAGAATCAGGATTTAGGGAGTACAGGAAAGGAGGTGACTTCTTTCAGGGGCAGTGCTGACCTGGGCTGCCTTTTATAGCATTTGTGCCCAAGTGGCATCTGTGAGATGTGAGGGTCCAGAGAACTTTCACTGCCCAAAAAGCAGTCTGTTTTATTCCTCACCTCTCCTCATCTGTGTATTCTTGTGGTGAAAGAAGATTCTCCTCATGTGTGTAAGCTCTGGCTTGATCAGAACTGATGAGGAAACCCCTTTTTCTGGTTGTTTTTACATGTAAAATCAAGAAGGAAAGGAATTATTTGTAGGGCAGCTGGCTAGAAACACATTTTAGAGGCACATAGTGAGTGAAGGCAGGATGCATAAATCCTGTTGGTGAGCCTGAACTTCCTCTTAATGAGAGGAATCATATTAATTCAGAGCTTTGACAGGAAATCTAGTAGACAAGAGATGTGGTTGCTTATGTTGTGGCTTTATAGCATTTGTGTTCTGTGTTTACTTGTATACAGGGCACCTTCTTGCAGCATTCCAGTCAAAACCATCTCCCTTGCACTTCACTTGAGCTTTGAGACATTTGCTGTGTTCCAACACATACAATTTAGACTTTGATCAACAGCTTCTGAGTTTTTAATTTCAGTAAATTGAAATGTGGGTTTTGGTTTGGTTTTTGTGTTAGTGATGTGGAGTTTCTTAACTTGGCATCACACATGGAATACTCTTTTCACTGTTGGTCCCTGCTGTACCAAAAAAAATGTGGACAGGCTGGAGAGGGTCCAGAGAAGGGCCACAGAGATGGAATAATCTCCCCAGGGAAGTGGAGAGTCCTCAGACCCAGCCACTGCTAAGATGCAGCTCGACAGGGTGCTGGCTCATCTTGTCTAGACTGTGCTTTTGCCAAGAAAGGTTGGACCAGGTGATCCTTGGTCCTTTCCATCCTGGCATACTGTGGTTCTGTGAGTCTGTTGATGTACATAGAATAATTACAGCTAAGGCTTTAACACCATTTCAGTATAGTTGCCATGCTTATCTACCTACCATAACTAACTCTTAAAGTGAGATGGTGGTCTGCAATTTGTTTGTGTTTGTAATACACATGTTACTTTATATTTGGGTCACTGAACACTTATTCATGGCTCTGGAGAAGTGCTTGTGGCTTGGCATTTTAAGATGCAAACAATAGATTGTGACTAAAAATGCAACTCAAGCACTGATTTAGATCCAGTCAGTCAGCATCTGAGTGGTTTAGTGTGAGGTACTCATACGGTCGTCTGCTCTGGATCCCCACTGTGCCCCAAAAGAACCAACCCCTAATCCAGAGTGTCCATCAGCACTTTGAGCATTGTCATCCTTCCCAAGTTTTGCACCATTTTCAAGAGCCTGTGTATTTCGAAGGAGGATTCCATGTTCTTCCTGGGAAAGGGAGCAGGAGTAGAGCAGTGATTGTCCCACTGCAGTCGGCCCTGGGGAGGCCGCACCTTGAGCACTGGGTTCAGTTTGGAGGCCCTCAGTGTAAGAAGGACATGGAGGTGCTGGAGCAGGTCCAGAAGAGGGCAGTGAAGATGGTGAAAGGTCTTGAGAACAAGGCTGACGAGGAGCAGGTCCTTGCTTCCTGGTTGGAGCTGTAGCAAACTTTCCCCAGTGCTTGCACTGGGATTTTACAAATTGAAGCTGCTCTTCTTTTTATTTCTCTGCTCTCTGTTTCAGAAGAGAACAGCACCATTGTAGAGAGATCAGTTCTGCCTTTGCTACGTGTGATTTCCTTGGAACTGCTGAGCTGTGGAAGGGTATCTTGGCGAGAGAGACTTTTTAGTTCTATTTGTGTGGAGAAGGAGATTGAGGTCACCTTAAACACAGAGGGTTAAATGCCAACACTTGGTTTCAGAAACTAGTTAAGTAGGATAGGAAGGGAGAGAAAATGAACTTAAAACAACCAGCACAGACCTACTATAGAAAACTTTGTGTACAATAAGAGCAAAAAATAGCTTAATAATCCTGGATATCCCAGGGGCTGTTGCACAGGAGTGAGGTGAGTGGTCAGAGTAGTAAAATGTGGCTGTTGGGTGGTGAGTGATGCAGAGGAGAAGATTCCTGGGCACCTCCCAGGGGGGAATTTTAGTTTGGTGTTACTAAACTGGTGAATTTCTATAAATTCAAGTGCTTAGCTGCTCTTCAAGGTTCTGGTTGAAATAAAATGGTAATTAAATTGCTAAGCTACACTGCATTTCACCCAGCTTGGGGGTGTTGTTCTAAGACAGGTACTGTAAGGTTAAATCAATATTTTTCAGCAGACTTTTGAGGTAGACAGCAGTGTTTTGTTAATGTTAATTCTCCCATTGTTAATTATCCCTAAATTCTGCCACTCTCTTGGCAGAATGTACGTTCAGGGTTTAATAATTTTAGAGATTTAGTTCTGTTTAAGTTTAACAGGGAGTGCATGTTACTGCCAGTAATCTACTGTTGAAAGTTTAGGGTATTTCCCTTTTGAGCTTTAAGCTTGCTTTTATATGGCAATTAGGATGAAACCCATCCAATTCTCTGCAAGCAAAAAGTAATTATTAAACACTTCAGAACATTAACACAAATACTATGCAGTGTCTACTGGCTGACAGATAACAGGAGGATGAATGAACCAGAAATAGTAAAGCACTATTTTGAGAACAGGAGAGAGTCTAGGTTTGTAGAATAAAAATCCAGTGAGGTTTTTTTTTGGTAGAACAACCAAGTAATTAGGAAAAGTAGGTAGCAAAATGTGATGTCCTCAAAATATAAGGAAAGGTCTGCGTGATGGAAGGCAAGCTTGTTTTTCCCAGTTGAATTAAGCTGAATTCATTACAGCCTGCTGGCTGAGTGACTGTTCATGTGGGAAATGTTAGCAACTCTGGATGGATGGATGGATGAATAAATTGGTATAATGAAGTTGAGAGAGCTGGAGACTTTAAGGTTAGGATACAGATCTCTGAGGAAGAATCTGGCTGATATTTTGGGGAGTTCTCAGTTCCTGGTAACTCCTTTTGGGAGTGAGGTGGGAGCTGGTGTATGTTGAGTGCTTTTCAAAACTTGATTCAGATTTTATTCTTTGCAAGCTGACCTTGAATTATTCCACTCGTGTGCTAGACCTGTTAGCAATGTATTCCATATACTAGATCTGGAGCTGTTTGAATCCTGCAACACTCTTCCTGCTTTGTCTTACTTATCCATCATCTACAAGGAATAAGTGAACTTTGTTGTCACATTTGGGCCCTCCTCCCAGTGGCAAAGCTGTCAGGTAAATTCTGTGCATGCATTTGTAAGTCAGCTTGAAAGAGAAGGCCTAGTGATGAGAGTGGTGCTGGATTCGTGGCAACACTGAACAGGGACCCACCTCCTGGGCATCATTCCTGCTCTTAGATCTACTTGGTCAGAAACATGGTGGGATAAGTTCTGAACTTCCATGGATGGCAAGACAATCAGCAGTTGGGTTTTTTCAGGCACAGTGTTTTTCCTGTTTGCTGAGTTTTTCTAGGATACAGATAGAAGTAAAAGTAAACGTAGCACTTCTCCCTGAGAACATTTCTTTGTTACTCTTCTGTCAGCATCCCTTGGGTTTCTCCCCCACTCCACAGCTTCTGAAGTTGCTGGCTACCTCAGTCCTTCTGTCTTTCATAGTCTATCAAAACTGATGATTCAAACTGCACAGAACAGAAGCTTGATGTCAGGAGTTTGCTTTACATGTAAGCCTACTCAGATCTCCTTCTGCTCATGCATACTTGAAGTATTTAGTTGCTATCACACCAGTTTATTGAAGAAGTTGGCTATGGTTTTTACAGTCACATTACACTTGGAAGATCTGAATTTTACTCCATAATACTTCATGGTCTTGGTGACTCAGTTTCCTTTTTTGACTGTTATCCAAATGAAAATTTGGAATGAAAATACTTCTATCAATTTCTTTGATATTACTGAGATTGACTTTGTTAGCAATTTAAAATGCTGCTTGGGTATGAATTAAGAGGTTCAGAAGCTGCACACTCTTGATCCTTTTTAGCCATCCATAGTGCCATCAGTGTGGAATTGCTTCTTAGAGTTTCTGAAGCACAAGAAAGTAGGATAACTGGATAGGTGAAGCACCAATCCTTACGGATTGTGTGAGCTAGAGCTTCAGAATTTGTGTGCTCTGGCTGTGGTTGGGGTTGACTTGGAGAAATGAGTTTGGCTTGTGTCCTGATTTGAGCTGGAACGGAACTAATTCTGTTCTAGTTTTACTTTTCAGCTCAGTCTCTTCTAAGTACCTGCACTTTCTGAAGTGAAGGGCAGATTTTTGTGGTCTCTGATTCTAGTGGCAATGTTGCTCCGTGTTGAGAGTTACTACCCAGGATTGGTGTGCAGAAACACTCTTGCTTATTCTCTCTTCCTCAGGGGCCAAGGCCACTGCTAAATCTCGTGTACTATATTGGGGGTGCAGTAAGAGGTAACACCCACGAGGAGGAGAGGCCNAGTTCTCCTCTTCAGTGGCTGGCATCCAAGGAGGACTCTGTCTGTCCTGCCCTTGATCCCAATCTGTGTGTGCCTGAATCCACTTCCAGAATCCAGCTCCTGAATCCAATGCCCATCTGCTGCTGAGTCCAGCATGGGACTTCCCCAGCGCCTGCTCCACAGCATCAGTGGTGTCAGTGACACAGTTACCATCAGGCAGTCTGGGTTCAATCCTGCTTTTGTGTGTATTTCATTTCATTGTTATTATTTGCATTAAAGCTGTTCTGTTTGTTTGTCTGTGGTTTGAGGCATTTCATTTGCAATGTGTGCCACTTAAATGATAACCCTCTTAAGAGTGAGGCTTTTGAATTGAGAAATTGTGACCGTGAGATAGATTTGTCAGAGAGAAGAAGGCAGAAGGTACTAAAAATAAGCCCTACATGAATGAATGAGGGCTGGCAAGCTCCAGAATTTTGTGCTTTTTCCAAAGTATGTGCATCCATGAGTATGTCTCATCTCACTGGTAACAGCAGTAGAAATTTCTGCCTCTTTCTTCTGTCTTCACAAGGGTTTAATGCATCCGTTTTCTGTGGACTCCAGGGCTTCATGTCATGGCTTCTAATCTCTTGGGGTCAAAATAAGCCTTTGAGGAAGAGTCCATCCACTTTGCACTTCAAGCTCACCTGGTGTTCTTCAGGAATGAAAAGAAGCAGGACTGGTTGATGAGGAACTATGTGTTTACCCTCTGAGTTCTGTAATGTGCTGCTTTGTGCTGTCTTGGAGAGAAACTTGAGGCTTTGGGGCTTTATTTGAAGGATGTGGTGTCACTGCTTAAGTTCATTCCCCAGGTGATGAGTTTGCATTGCATAAATTCCTTTTGCACTCTGATCTGAATACT
>VWZY01002502.1:84139-97148 GCA_013399075.1 Chloroceryle aenea
TCATGTGCACGAGGGATCACGAGGGTCAAGTTCTCCTCTTCAGTGGCTGGCATCCAAGGAGGACTCTGTCTGTCCTGCCCTTGATCCCAATCTGTGTGTGCCTGAATCCACTTCCAGAATCCAGCTCCTGAATCCAATGCCCATCTGCTGCTGAGTCCAGCATGGGACTTCCCCAGCGCCTGCTCCACAGCATCAGTGGTGTCAGTGACACAGTTACCATCAGGCAGTCTGGGTTCAATCCTGCTTTTGTGTGTATTTCATTTCATTGTTATTATTTGCATTAAAGCTGTTCTGTTTGTTTGTCTGTGGTTTGAGGCATTTCATTTGCAATGTGTGCCACTTAAATGATAACCCTCTTAAGAGTGAGGCTTTTGAATTGAGAAATTGTGACCGTGAGATAGATTTGTCAGAGAGAAGAAGGCAGAAGGTACTAAAAATAAGCCCTACATGAATGAATGAGGGCTGGCAAGCTCCAGAATTTTGTGCTTTTTCCAAAGTATGTGCATCCATGAGTATGTCTCATCTCACTGGTAACAGCAGTAGAAATTTCTGCCTCTTTCTTCTGTCTTCACAAGGGTTTAATGCATCCGTTTTCTGTGGACTCCAGGGCTTCATGTCATGGCTTCTAATCTCTTGGGGTCAAAATAAGCCTTTGAGGAAGAGTCCATCCACTTTGCACTTCAAGCTCACCTGGTGTTCTTCAGGAATGAAAAGAAGCAGGACTGGTTGATGAGGAACTATGTGTTTACCCTCTGAGTTCTGTAATGTGCTGCTTTGTGCTGTCTTGGAGAGAAACTTGAGGCTTTGGGGCTTTATTTGAAGGATGTGGTGTCACTGCTTAAGTTCATTCCCCAGGTGATGAGTTTGCATTGCATAAATTCCTTTTGCACTCTGATCTGAATACTGTGATGTTTTGTGTGTAATGTTAGAGGTCTACCAGATTCCATTTGGAGAGTTTGGGGAGGAGTGGCTGGTACACTGCAAGGCTCTGCTGCCCTTCAGTGAGGTCTGGAGAGGTGGTGGGCAAAGGAGAACCTCATGAAGTTCAACAAGGGCAAGTGCAGAGGCCTGCACCTCAGGAAGAACCCCATGCACCAGTACAGGTCAGGGGCTGACCTGCTGGAAAGCATCTCCATGGAGAAGGACCTGGGAATCCAGGTGGACAGCAAGTTCTCCATGGAACAGCAATGGGCCCTTGTGGTCAGGAAGGCCAATGGTCGCCTGGGGTGCATAAAGAAGAGTGTGGCCAGCAGGTCGAGGAAGGTTCTCCTTCCCCTCTACTCTGCCTTGGTGAGACCAGAGCTGGAGTGGCAGTTGACCCCCACCCTGCAGAGATTTGTAAACACTGCTCAGCTCCCCTCTCAGGCTTCTCCAGGCTAAACAGCCCCAGGTCTCAAAACCTTCCCTCATAAGGGAGATGCTCCAGTCCCTTCAGCATCCTTGTAGCCTCTGTTGAACTCTCTCTAATATTTCCATATCCCTCTTGAACTGGGGAGCCCAGAGCTGGACACAGTACTCCAGATGTGGCCTCACCAGGGCAGAGTAGAGGGGGAGGAGACCCTCCCTCGACCACAGGGCATCTGAGTGTAACTCACAGTGTAGGATGGTCCTATGCTGTAAGGAAAAGACACTTCATCTCCATTTACAAAAAGTTTGCTTGCCTCTTAACCACTCTTTGAGTAACATCTCTCTAACATACCTTCTTTTTCCCCCTTCCTCCCTCTTTGCATCTGTGAATTGCTCCTTTGGAAAAGAAATTAACTGCATGCATTAGTGTCTTCCATGCTACTGCTTTCAGCACATTGCAGTGACTAAATATTATTTTATCAGCCTACTCAGCAATAATGACTATTAACTTGATTGTTAACTGCTGGGTCTGAGGTGAACTGCTGAATACAAGCTTGTTCCAAAAGGGCAGAATCTGGCTCTCCTTTTTACTGTAATAAAGCTGCTTCTGTTTGCAGCACAGTGTTGCTGGGAGACTGCAGCTGATTTTTATGGCGCATGTCAGTAGTAGTGATTCAAATTATACATTTCATTAAGTAGCTTTTCTCTATGTTTGTAAACTGTCTTCTGTGAGAGAGAGAGAATTGGTAATATTTTTTTTTTTCTCCTGGAGAGAACAGTATCCAGATGAGGAGAAAAAAAATCTTGAATCTGGAACAAAAGCTCAAATTGTCCTGTTGCTAACACCATGGTCTTTCCAGAGTCACTCCGGGGGTGTGTATCACGTACCACTCCAGGCTGGTGGTCCAACTGAATTTACACCAGTGTGAGTCAAGTATTCAGGAGAATTCTAGGTGAGGCACCTCTATCTCTTCACACCTCTGTGTTTCTTCAGGCTCCGCGGTGCGAAACTTCGGCACGTGGTGCAGCTTCAAAGCAAATGGACAAGATAGATTGTGAGAGGTTTGGAATTGGAAAAGGCTGCTTTGGTTCCCAACGAAGATGCAGTAGCAATTTTGGGGGTCTGTAGAAAAGCAGGCCTTTTTATAATGATTGTTGCAGTTCGTGTGTGCATCAGGACATCAGTGGCAGACCTAAAGAAGAAAATAAGCGCGCGAGGTGGAATCTATGAAGTTAAATCCTCTCTTTGCTGGATCAACTCCTTTCCTGGCTAAAGGAGGTTCTGCTTAGTTTTTTATCAGTGTCTAAAGCCTAATCTTGCTGGAGATGCCTCTGTAAAATGGGGGGGGGGCTGTGTGTGTCTGAAGCCTGCTTGCTTAAACAGGCAAGTCATGTCAGCTGCAATGCGGCAGCGCTTGGTGCTAATGAGGTGAGCAGCCAGAGAACCCGGCTGCTTGTGTTTCCTCAGTATCTGCACAGTTCTGGCAATGGGGACTGGAAAAAGGCATTTCTATTGGATATGGTTCTGGTTTGGCCTTTCCAGAATGTGGTTCTTTGTCCTCCTGAGGACTGGGCAGTGTATTTCCACTTCCATTTTGGGAGGAGGTCGTTGCTTTGTTATTTTTAAGGCAAGCTCTGAAGTAATGTCGTGGTTGGGAGGAGAAAGGAAAATGAGGAAGTAGAGAGAGGGAGATACCCTCCCTTTTCTCTCCCACCCCCCAGTTAATTCAAAGGCAACTTGAAATGAAATAGATCAGCTGGCAGTGTGCATCCTCAGGTTGAGAAGATAGAAGTTTGTATTTGAAAAGTGACATCTTTGGAATAGAGCTAATCAGGTTAGGTCTGAATAGTTAGAGCTGGCCCTTCTGAAGCAGGAAAATGCAGATTCATGTGTGACTTCTTAGCTCACCTTCCTTCTCTTTTCTTTTTATTTTTAACCCTTACCGTGCTGACAGCAGTGTGAGCTGTGTAGTTTATGCTGAAGTCAGTAAAACTTTCAACCTAAGGCAAATAAAATCCTTATTGTCTTTTCCCATCCTCAGATGCCAGACTCTCTTCCTTGAGCTTGGTGCCTTTCCATCCCCATCATATCCCCATTCCTGCAGCCTGTCTTCCAGTCTGTAAAACTATAGGTCATGATTAAATTCTACATTGATTTTTGGTAGCAAACCTGGCTTTCCTTCTAGTCCTTAACTGGGGCACTGCCCTGTTGGCTGATAAAATTATTTCTGAGTACTCGGTACAAATCAGATTCTTGAACTTACCTGTGTTAAAAATACTGCTTTTTGTGTTTGCTTGTTTGTTTCTGGGGTTGGTGTTTCGTTTGGTTTTGTTTTTAAGGGTCACACCTAATCTCTGTTACTTTGGCAACATGATGTGTAGCATGGTACCACAAACAGAGGGATCAATGCAGGTGGGACTGGGGAAGAAGGGAGCTGTGTCATGGAGGCAAAAACCAGCAGTGAGAGGCAGGAACCTCCCAAGATACTGGTACTGCTGATGGGAATGTAGTGTGCAGCTAACACACATAGAAAGGGTTACACATCAGCCTTCAAGAAAAGGGCTTCACCCTGAGAAGGAGCCCAGCACTGTGTGTGCTGCTGCAGTCTGGTCTGGGTTTGAAGTGGGTCAAGAGTGTCACGTATGAAACAGCACAACTGACAAGATACCTTTTAGGAGAGTTGTGGTGTTCTCTCCTACCTCTGTTGTGATCACACAGAGTACAGCATTTCCTTGCCTGTTTACTTTCTCCTGAAGATGTAGTTGACAGGGATGTTTCTCTCTTCCTTCTTTAGGTCTGCGGGTGAATGGGGAGCTTGTTACTGCTTACCCACAAGTGGTGGTGGTGCGTGTACCCACCCCTTGGGTCCA
Organism: Chloroceryle aenea; assembly: GCA_013399075.1. NCBI lineage: Eukaryota > Metazoa > Chordata > Aves > Coraciiformes > Cerylidae > Chloroceryle > Chloroceryle aenea. Next base: position 88,358 of record VWZY01002502.1, read on the forward strand.
GAGTGACAGTGATATCACAGTCCTTCGCCACCTAGAGAAGATGGGCTGTCGATTGATGAATCGTCCCCAGGCCATCCTCAACTGTGTCAACAAATTCTGGACGTTTCAAGAACTTGCTGGTCATGGTGTACCTCTTCCAGACACTTTTTCCTATGGTAAGGTTTCTGGCTCAAAAGGAGAGCATAATTTAGACTTTTGCAGTGCAAAAGATGGGAGTCAAGTTCTGGAAATCCATAGTTAAGTAGCACGAGGCTGGTTCCACAGATAAGTGTTCAGTAATGGGAAAAGGAAATTCAAGTCACAACACTTGGATTCTGTTGCTGATTAGCTGTGATGCTTTGGGAAGAGTACTTGAACCGTGTCTCAGCTTCCCAAGCAGCTAACTTGGGCTGTTACTACTAAAACACTTTGAACACTTTTCCAGTTGCTCAAAACACCAGTGAGAACTTGAGGCAGCAGATGTCATAGGAACTACAAAGACGTAGGCTTTGGTAACACCTGGAAGTAGGTTGCACTTCTATATTAACAAAAATATCTGCAAATATATTCTTGTGAAAGGTCAAAAGAGTGCAGGCACTTGTGTTTTCAACTTCTAACAATTGTTTGGGGTTTGTTTCCCCCCAGAATGCTTGATTATTGATCTTTCTTGTGCCTGCAGCTGGAGCCTGTGGTTCCTGACAGAGTGCTAGACTAGAGGAACTGTTTGTCTGAGCTAACCTGATGTTATTTCTGCTTTTAATTACAATAGATTAAAGAACTGAAGATGCCTCTCAGCCTTCCTTTCCTTCTTGGGAAATACCAGTGCTTCCCTTCCTTTTGTGTGGTTGCACCAATAGGCTTTTCTAGTGGGAACTTGACAAAAAGACAAACAAACTTGACAAAAAACACAAACATGGTTTTCCATCAATAACTATGAATTACTCTTTCCATCAGTTACTGTGGAAACACAGTTGAGAGGAAACATATCCTTTCTTTATAGTTGTGATTGCTCTAGCTCTTTGAGAAAGGAATGAGGTTTTACATTTTTTGGGGGGAAGGGGGGGGACCATGAATGATGGGGTAACTGCAGAACATGTCTTGTTTGTGCATAACTCCTTGCCACTTCTTTTAATGCTTGCCTCTGGAATTTGACAGAAGCATGGCTTTTATTTCTTTCTTTATACATATATATCTATATTTTTTTTTTAAACACAAGTATCAAGCTGGCTTTGCCAAGAAAAACAGGATGTGCTGAATGACATGTTATTCCATGACATGCATTAAAATCCATGGCAGGGTAGTAGTGATGGCTGCTGCTGGCTTTGTGACCAGTGTCTTGGCTTGACTTCTGTGCTTTACTGCATATGCTGCTAGAGGAGACTCATCCCTTTGTCTGCTGACTTCTGTATTTCTTGTCCTGTGGTCAGCCTTCCGTGAATTGAACTGAACTCAAATAGCCTTGAAGTATCAACCATAATCATCTCAATGGTCATTAAAAGCTGCTCTCTAAGGTCCTTACAGAGGCAATGAGATGAAAAGGTTGAAATGCTACTTCAGGAAATAGGGAGGGTGAGATGCAGGAGAATTATGCCTTGGAAAGGGGGGAGGTGGTCAGATTTGGGTTGTTGCTGCTCCCTGGATTATGCCTTGTCTCTTTATTCCATTTTGCTTTCCTGGTTAGTAGTTTGGATGGAACTGCTACTAGTCTTATGTCTGTGCTAGATACTGGAAAAGGTGAGAGTTGATAAAGTAAAAGGGATAAACTGGAATGAGCTGGTAGAATTGGGGCATTCAGATCTGGAAGACCAGCTTGAGCTTTTTGGGTTTTTGATCAAGAGCCCGTTGTCAACTTTCAAAGGCAGTAGGAATTTGTATCCCACAGACCACAAACACCTTCAAAGTCTGATCATGCTCCATGACCAAGTTCCTCTTAACTGATATTTTTCCTCTACATTATCTAAGCTATAAGGGTGGGAGGATTGCGTGGCAATTACATCCCAAATTTGGCCTCACCAGATCGGTGGCACATAATGTTGTTGGTTTTCTTTTTGCCAGGTGGTCATGAGAATTTTGCCAAAATGATTGATGAGGCGGAAGTGCTGGAGTTCCCTATGGTGGTGAAGAACACGCGGGGTCACCGAGGTGGGTGTGAGGTCAGGGGTGAGGGCAAGGAGAATCCTCAGCAGCATTCTTCAAGGTTTTGCCATCTCAAGGGATGAGAGTTAAGCAGGTCTTCTATGAGGTGTTGGACTTCTTTGTGGCACATCTAAATTCTGCCATCCTTCGACTTCCAAATGTTGAGGAGGTTGCAACACTGGGAAGCAGTTTGAGTAGAACTTAGTCCTGCAATAGCAGGGGGGATAGGGGTTCAAAATGATGGTCCAGTGATGGCTTCTGTGAGGCAAGCTCTGAACTGGAGTAAGGGAACGTTTGGCCTTAGGGAAGCAGAGAGGCCTACATGGATTTTAGGGAGATTTCTAACCAGGCACAAGAAATGGAGTCTTAGTTCATTCAATCTTAATGTGACTTGTTTTCTAATTGACTTTTGTCTATCATTAGGATGCTGGTTTCAGTAAAATCTCTTGTGCTCTTTCTCAAACTGGATCTCTGCTTTTCAGTAACATACCTCTGACAGTGCTGGTGATAATACAGCAGGTTCAGATTAAATTGTTCTGTTACCAGTCTTTTGTTTTAATTGTCGAATATGAAACAATACATTAATTTTGTTTAAGTTAGATAGGGATCTACTAAAGGAAACCAGGTGTAAAATCAATTTCAGAGGTTATTTCTGCAGGAGGTTATGCTGGTTTGAATTTACTTTAATAAATATTAGAAGGAAAAAGAGACTGAAACTGAAGTTTAAGCACATAAACCATCAGTTACCTTCATTAAAAGCATACCAAAAAGATACCACTTCTTGCTTCTTACTTTATCTGTCAGTTTGTTCCCACTCTGTGCTGTTCTGGTGCATTTCTTCTGCTGGGCTGTTTCTGTAGCCATGTAGTAAATGGATCCAGGAGCTGATGCTGGATGAATCCAGATGGGTTATTTTTACTTGGATTAATTCCTTACGTGAATTAGCATTTACTCAAAAAACCAGCTTTTGTTGATGTAATGGAAGAGTGAGAGCAAAAGACTGGGGCAGAGGAAGATCAATCCTGCTTCTCTTGGCTCTGATACCTGTTTATATGGCTTTGAAGTGCTTGTGGAGCTCTGAAGCCAAGTTGGAGTTTGACTTTGCAGCAGGCTGAGACAGTAGATCTAACTTGACACTGCCTCTTGTTTAGATCTACTCAATAATGACAGAGTTTGCTGCTGTTTACTTTCTTCTCCCTTGTTTAGCCAGAATTTGCATAGATGTCTGTTTACACTTCAAATTCTAGGCATTTTAATGGGAATTTATGCACGGGACATATCTTTAAGTTACAGAGAGTTGGGGAAGCTTTTTCAAATTAATTGAAGAGCAGCCATTTACAAATTATATCTAAAAAAAAACCCAGAAAAAAAATAAGGAAACCCAGTCATAGATACTGGCTGATGAATAAAGTTATGCTCTTCTAGGCCCATTTTCTGCCTGCAGCAAATGTGCCAGTCTTATGTTTGCCAAGTTGTCATGATGCTGCATAATTCCCAAGAACTAAGCAGTTCTCCTCTAAGGCATCCCATTTTAGGCTTACTGAGTGCCTGCAAAAAAGCTCAAGTTGGGAATGGGCAAAAGCACGTGAAGGTTTTTTGCTTTCTTGTGATGATTTTTAAGCCTACATTCTTGATAGCTTCTGTGATGAGAAATTCCATGCTCCTCGAGCAGTGTTCTGTGTTATGAGATCCTGATGAAGCAGAGGCTGCTCCAGTTGGGCTTTCAAGCACTCAGTGGAATTCTTCCCATGTTTTTTCTCCGAGTTCTGTTCCTGCTGCATTTCCAGTCTCTTAGTTAAGATAGGCAGTTTATCAATTATTTTATGACTTTCATCTGTATTAGTTTCTTCTACTCATCTGTATGAGGTTTTTTTCCCCAAATTGTAGGACATTCCATTCATTTTATGTCCTGTGGAGTCTTCTGCTAAGTTCCCTCGAATACTTGTGGAACCTAGTGGTTTCCACTGAACAGAGAAACTCCACTGCAAAGCCTCATTCTGGAGTTGTGAGCTCTTTGGAGGTATTGGGAAGAGCATCTCCCAGTAAATCCCCAGCAGAGAAGTGGTTGGTTCTGCAATGGCACCCTAGGATTCCAGAGTTCTTAGCTGCCAGGTGCTGAGCAGCTTCATGTCATCGCTACCTGCATGTCAGAGCTGTAGTCTGTGGGTCTGGGCCTCTTGGATGAACAAAGCTGTTGTTCCTAATTAACTGTCTGCTGCTCTTTTAAGTCTTTCTTTCTTTTTTTTTTTCCTCCCATTAAAACTTGCACCAAAAAGAGTTGAAAATCCAAGACTATCTCCTTTATCTAAATGTGTTTTCTTCTCTCTCTTTGTTTTTTACCTCCTCATATGGCTCCTCAACTCTGTCAGTACTTGAAGCACTGAAGCAGTGGAACACTGCTGTCCACGGGAGAGATTGTAAATGGGTCTAAGCTACAGCTGGGACTCATGGGAATGGGCTCCGAGGTTTTACCCCCTGAATCACTGACGCAGCTCAAATTCTTCCAATCTTCCGCTGTTTTTTTTTTCTTCATCCAGGTAAAGCTGTGTTCCTGGCACGAGACAAGCACCATTTGGCAGACCTAAGCCATTTGATCCGTCACGATGCCCCTTACTTATTTCAAAAGTATGTTAAAGAGTCCCATGGCAAGGATGTCCGTGTCATCGTAGTAGGAGGCCGCGTGGTGGGCACCATGCTCCGCTGCTCGACAGATGGGAGGATGCAGAGTAACTGCTCACTTGGTAGGAGAAGCATTGTTCCTAGTTTTTGGATCAGAATTTTTCAATCCCGTTGAAAAATCACAAGCCCAACTGAATTAAAGTGGAGGGTTTTGTATTAGTTGTGCTTACAGTTGGGGGGGGGGCGGAGGAAACAGGAGAATGAGGATTAAGTGAGATTTGTGTTGAGCAAACAGAGAAGGAGAGACAATCTCTGCCTGAAGTATTAGGTGGATAGGATGGAGAAAAAGAGGGGGAAGTTTTAGGAACACAGAGAAGCTGATTTGGTAGTGGCAGCATCATGCTCATGCCGTGTTATCATTCATTTTATCCTGTTAAGAGGGACAGGAAAGGATGGAAGAGGGAAGAGACTGAGGGAGGTGGAGGAGACAGGAGACAGCCAGTTGGCAAGAGGGAGAAGAGACTGAGGGAGGTGGAGGAGACAGCCAGTTGGCAAGAAGGGAGAAGAGACTGGGAGGAAGGGAAGGTTGCTCTTGTTTGTGGCATACTGTGTTTTCACAGAGCTTTGGGTGGAGGACCAGGGGGGTTTCTGAGGGTAGAGGAAGAGGTAGGAAGATTAAGGCTGCCTGGATGAAATGATACAGAACCTGAGCAGGGATGAGTGTTTGTGTCTGGTAGAGTTTTGTTTAGTCAAAATGCCCCAAATACCTGAGAGGTTTGAGTTACTATTTAATGTTGGGGAAGTATATCCTGGAAGATTCTTCCCACACATGGCTTTTTTGGTTTGTTATTAGTGTGATTTTTTAAACTTAAGCATTGTGATAGATGAAACCTGAGTTGGTTAATACTTAGATGATGGGCTGGGAACTGGACCAGCTGAAGTTCAGATACAAATGTTCCCTAATTCTTGCTTTCAAGTCAGTAACCCATGATAGCAAGCAGAGAGGGCCATGAGCAGATAATATCTTAACCCTTGTTCCCCTCAACTAAATCTGTTAGAGCTGTGGTCTTATCAGGAACACTTGGTTTAAGTTTGCTGAAAAGTTTTCTTGTGATAGCTTACAAATAACCTATGGAAAGCCTTTACCTTTGAAGGAAGAAGGGTGGTTTGTTAGGTAATCTTTTTAATATCCCAGGATGATAAAAAAGTCCAATACCTTACTTGACTAAAAAGCCAGCACTTAATTGCTTTTTAAACAAGTCATAATCAGATTTTTTTTCAAACCCTGTCATGGCTTCATTAGAAATCCCTGGAAAGTAGATTGCTTTCCAAGTCAGCATCAGTGCGCTTTCAGTCTGGCTNTCTCTGTGGTGTCCACGGCCAGCGAGACAAGCGAGCCAGAGCTGGGCCCTCCGGCTAGTGCCGCTGTCGACAATATGAGTGCTAGCTCCAGCTCTGTCGACAGCGACCCTGAGACCACCGAGAGAGAGTTGCTCACCAAGCTCCCGGGGGCTCTGTTCAACATGAACCAGCTATTAGCCAATGAGATCAAACTTCTGGTGGAGTGATTCCACGTGTAAATAGATGACCAACAGAACTCTCTCTTGTAAAGTTATTTTTTATTTTATTTTTTATTTTNGCTGAAGTTCAGATACAAGTGTTCCCTAATTCTTGCTTTAGAGTCAGTGACCCATGATAGCAAGCGGAGAGAGCCATGAGCAGATGATAACATCTTAACCCTTGTTCCCCTCAACNCCAACTTGCAATGCTGTTTATCAGAGAGGCTCAGAGAAATGAGGAAAAGGGGGGGGTGGGAGGGGGGTGCCAAGCAAGAGAGTAAGAGGCATGTGTGCTGTGATTGCTGCCCCTACTTCTTTGCAGAAATTGTGTTCATTCTTCAGCATCGGTTTCCTAAGGAAGATGCTCAGTTCACAGCCTAAGTGGGAATTTTATTTGGATGCTACTTTGGTCATATTTGGTCATACATATTGCAGTTCATGTGTGTTCCCAAGAAAGCACTGAAGGATGATTAAAACTTGGAAGATTTTCAGAAAGCTGCCTGACAGCTCTCTAGAAACTTCTAGAATTACTGGACCACTTAAGTCTCTTCTACCTCTGTAAGGCTTGATCCTGTCCATCGCCGAGTGCCTCAAATTCTCAGTGTGAGTTGAAGGTGTTAAAACACAATGTATGCATTTCCAAATTTCTAACCACCTGCTGTTCCTGCTCTGGTAGATGGGAGCTGTAAGTTCAGGATCCTTTTCAAGTCCTCACTTTCTGACCTTGCAGGTTATATGGCCTTTTGAATGATGAGACTGAGAGAAATGTCCACTGACTTCATGTGAGCTTTCTGTACAAACCTGTAACTTTTGCCAGCTTGGTATTAATTGGCAGCTTTGTGTCTATATTTCTTTATAAAACTTTTGAAGGAGGATTTTAGTACTTGTGTTTGGTTTTGGTTTTGGTTTGTTTTTCTCATTTCAAATCCTGATCTGGGTTTGGAATGTGTAGGGGAATTGGTCGTACTCTATTTGTGGCAAAAGTGGCACGTTTTAAACTATTCTTTGCATGACTGGAGGAGATAAACAGCACTGTAATGTTTGGTATGCAAACTAATGTTTAATCCAATGTGAAAAAGAATTACACTAGTTTAAAGCAAACATGCATCGACTTGTATTTGTTAGTGTTTTAGTCTTTTTGAGAGAGATCTGCAATGTTAATGTTTCTTTTTCTTTAATACATCCTAGTCCAACGCTCCCTTCTCAATGCCTGCATCTTTACCAGTGGCCAAAGTGAAAACACTGCAGACTATTTGTTAAGAAAACACCGAGTTAAAGCCTGTACCTTGGTGGGTGGGGGTTTGGTTTGGTTTTGTTTTCATTATTATTAGATTTTTTTTTGGGTTTTTTTTGGGGGTGGGAAACATGGTGAGGTGTGGAGGAAGGAAAAGTTGGTTCAAAGGGATTAGACATTTAGAGGTACTTTAGAAGAAAGCTGCAGTTCTTAAAATACTTACCAGGCTTACTTTTTCCCCACTGAACATAAAAGCTGATGTTGGCAGAAATCCAAAGACTATAACTGGGGAGAAAGACTCAAATTCTTAGCTTTGGGAAACATGCAGCACATTGGGAAGAAAAAAAAAGACAAATGAAAAAAAAAAAGGAAAAAATAAGGAAAAAAAAAAAGAAAAAATGAGTGAAAAAAAGGAAAAAACAAAGAGCTCAGCCAGAATGAAAACAAAAACAAACCCACCCCCTATGTCCACAGACCATTAACAGATTGATCCTGGACCCTTAGTTGTGTGGTGTGAGTGCACACACTCGTGTGCGTTTGCGTGCGCGCGTTTGCTTTGCTTGATTTCTTTTGGGGTTTTGGCTGTTTAGCTCCTTATTTTTTTTCCAGGCTGCCTGATTTTTCCATAGTCCTTCTGGCTGTGCATTTTCTCATTAGCCTTCAGCTGTTTTGGAAAACAGATAACCAAAACAGTCCATTTTTCAGTNGGAAGAAGGGTGGTTTGTTAGGTAATCTTTTTAATATCCCAGGATGATAAAAAAGTCCAATACCTTACTTGACTAAAAAGCCAGCACTTAATTGCTTTTTAAACAAGTCATAATCAGATTTTTTTTCAAACCCTGTCATGGCTTCATTAGAAATCCCTGGAAAGTAGATTGCTTTCCAAGTCAGCATCAGTGCGCTTTCAGTCTGGCTTTGGAGCTTCCCAACCATTTAAGAGGCATCCCCCCAACCCGTGACCAGAATACAAGTTTCTTTTTCCCCCCCTCACTTACTCCAGGTGGTGTAGGGATGATGTGCTCACTGAGCGAACAAGGCAAGCAGTTGGCAGTCCAAGTATCCAACATCCTGGGGATGGACGTGTGCGGCATTGACCTGCTGATGAAGGACGACGGGTCATTCTACGTCTGCGAGGCCAACGCAAACGTAGGTTTCATTGCCTTCGACAAGGCCTGTAATCTAGATGTAGCTGGTATCATAGCGGACTACGCCGCTTCCCTCCTCGCCCCCGGTCGCTTGACGCGGCGCATGTCCTTGCTCTCTG
>VWZY01002502.1:99073-110582 GCA_013399075.1 Chloroceryle aenea
TTTTTTTGGGGGTGTGTGTCTGTATCATGTCAGGGGTGTGTGTATGGTGGTTTTTTTTGTGTGTGTGCATTTTGTTTCAGGTTTATTTTGTTTTGTTTGTTTTTTTTTTTACTGGTGGGTGCCTTGGTAGGGTCAATCCTTCCCTTTTCAGCTGTGGCACATGTTGAGCACATGTGGAATAACAGCAGAGAGCAAACATGTGCCAGCTGGTATAGTGAGACCTGTATTTCTACCACAGGCAACATCTTTTACAGGAAAGAGCTGGTAACTGAACATTCTAGACTGGTCTTTTTGAGTCTCCATAGTATTTTGTGGCTCATGGGAACTTGACATTCCTATCACCCTTTCAGAATGTCCAGGTTACACCTCGGAGTAGTAAAATAGCTGAAGTAAACATCAGGTTTTTTGAAGTGGATTGAGTCATGGACAGATTGGCTCCCTTGGGATAAGATGCTCCTCTTTGGTTGGTGTTTCCATTGCTAGTTTGAAGATAAGTCTACGTGTAGTGGTTAGGGAGAGAGATAGGACTTGAACCATCATATACCTTTGACACTGGGTATTGATACTGCATGACAACCTTGCTTCAGGGTTCCTTGGTACAAATGGGCACACTTTTCTCATGTATTTACTCCCTACTTACTTACCCATTGCTCCTGAAATATATCAACAGAGTTGGGGGTGCAAAGGGGTTTGCCTTGCTTCGATTTAAAGGAAAAAAAACCTGCCAGCAAATCTGTCCTGTTGGTAACCAGGCAGTTCTTCCCATTGAAGATGAACTTTCCCAACCTCAGCTATATATAAACTGCATTTCCTTCAGTTCCATATGCTGAAGAGCACATGCTGAGCCTCCATACAGTTGTGCTAACTCCACCTCTGTATGTGGGTTTGGAAGCATGTGCTGAAAAAACAGTGTAGCCCTGGATTACAGTGGAGCTAATGCAGCTGATGCAGCTACCTTGGTGTATTTTCATGTCTGAAAGAGCCAGTTAGAAGCTCTTGTTGGCAAGAATAAGTTTCTTGAACTGCAGCTGATGACCTTTTGTTTGTTTGTAACACTGGAGCTTTTCCACTGTTTGACTGAGCCTGTGTATAATGTGGCAATGTCCAGATTGTATTTAATGCTTTAATGTGGTTTTGATAAAAGCTTTTCTTGGAATGTTCCAACACTTCATCCATAACATGTTAATCCTTGATGTATATGTGGACTGTTAACATTTTTATTTGGAGCTGATGGTCCCTTGGAGCATTTTCACCCTCTCTGTATGTCATCTTTTGATGTGTGATACTTACTCAGGAGGTAACCTCTGGAACATCACCGCATGTCAGACACAAAGGAGATACTTCTGCAGATGTTACACTGGACTTCAGTACCCAACATAGGAAAACAGGGATGTTTGCTACATCTTTTCATCCCCTCCTTACACAAATCTGTCAGTTAAATGCATAAGGGACTATTAAGGGTTAGAGGGACTGAAAACAAATGGCATGTGCAGTTGTCTTTCTCCTGGCTCACTCTTTCTGAGAAGGTTTATGGGCTTTATGGCTGGTGTGAGACACACGACCCACTCCTGTTCTCTCTATGGAATAGTAGGTGCTCAGACAGGTAACTTCTGTTGCTACTGTCTCTTTTATTCTTTAGTTTTCTTCACTCTGCTAGGAATTGTTTTAAACTGAACACTGCAGGATTTATATCCATACATCTGCTGCCTTTTCCTTTGTTTTATTTCCTTAAATCTTTCTTAATCTTGGAGGGTGACTTCTGGAGCATTCTGATGGTGGATCTTGACCTGATGTTGGAAGTCTCCCAAGCCTCTCGTATTTCCAATTGGAGTTGAAAAAATGTGTTTTGTTCATTTGTTTAAACCAATGATGCCAACTGGATGTGTGGATTTGGGGTGGGATTTGTTTGTTGCTCTCCTTTGTGTGACTTACTCTCCCTTTTTTTACAGAAACGTGTTCTAACAGTTCACACTTTGTTACTGTTCTTTGCAAAACTTTTCAGGAGCCAAAAAAGTCAAACAATCCAGAGAAAACCTTCCCTTCTCCCTTTTCCGATGGCAAGAGTGAGAACTTAGGAAAAGTCCTTGAGAATGTTCCTTCCTAAACTTTTCCCCCCAGTATTGCAAGCGGTTAACCCGGTAAACGCAGCAGTTTGGTGACCTCCCAAACCCACCTGTTGTCAGGTAAATGGACTCTTTTCTCCTCTTACTGTAACCTCCATAACCTTGTCTGCCTTCCCTTTTGCCATCAGTTCATTCTGGTGAAACTTCTTGAGTGGTTTCTTTAACAGTGGTATTTAGAGAAAATCCTGCTTTGCTTCTTTATTTCCCCACCTTACACATGTTGGCCTTTGAGAAAACTCTCATTGTCTTTTGCTCTACTCAGGTGAGACAAAGCAGTGTCCCCTTGCCTAAATCCTAATTGCTTTGTAGTATGTTCATCCCACCTCCTCTTCATAATTTCAGGGTAGTTCTCATTCAAATGTACTATTTTAACTTAGGTTTTTGAGAGATGTGATGCTTTCTATTTGCCACGTGAATGTAAAAGAGAATTCCATCCATTAGTCTATAGGTAGGAAAAACTAGCATTTAAATTATTAAAGGTTAAATTATTAAAGGTTAAATTATTAAAGAGCAGAATCCTGGAAGGAGGACAGCTGGGAGAATATGTGTGCTAAAGGAGAAGACTGTGAGGCTGATTATTTTTGTTTGTGGAGGAGGAGGTGATGTGGTTTACACTGCTTTATCTGAATACTTTTACACTTCACCCTTCTCTGCTAACTCCCTTAATTTCAAACCATTTCAAAGTGCTGGTAACTTAGGAATTGTTTTGACTTCATCTAAGGAGGGCAATCTGTATTTTACTGACAGAGGTGAATATCAAACAATTGGAACACCATTGAAAGAGGAAGGATAGGAGCCTTCAGACAGGCTTCAAAGTTCCCCATGCAGTTATTTTATTTCCCATGACATCTGTAAAGAATTAGCACATTTCAGATTTTTTTTTTCTTCTAGATCATAATAAACCAGTATACTTTTCATATTCCCAAGTTCTGTTTGCCTGAAACACAGCAAATTTATCCTCAATACCAGAAATTGCAGCTTCAAATTCAAGTGGGAGGGAATAATTTTAGAGCCAAATTTTGCTCTCAATTACACTCAGATAAGCCTGGAATCACTGGAAGTCAGTGGAGTGATATCCAATTTCCCTGGTATAATTGAGTGTATAATTTGTGTCTTTAATTTTACTTGTGAGATAATTTTACAGACCTGTTATACTTATGTTTCCAATGCTTTTTCCTTTCAGAAACTCCCACTTCTTACGTCTCAGCACTGGGCAGGCCTATTCCTTAATTTGGGTATATTTTGGTGCAGCAGCTGCTGTAGGACATGGGTGTTACACTTTCAGGCATGTGGTTGGGTGTCTGCTTGGAGGGGGAGATTTGTGGGTTTGTAATAATGTCTAAAAAAAAAAAATGAATGTCTTTTCCTTACATTTGTTGGGCCAAATTCACTTTGGCTCATGGTTTTTGCATCTCTAACCTGTGTTGATAAATGTTTTGTGAAGATTTGCTTGAAAGACAGTAGTAGATCCTTGTGATGTTTGCCAATGGTCTTCAGTGGGGAGAGTTGATGAAAATTTACTGCAGAAGTTAATGTCTGTATATTTAATGGTGCTCAGAAGGTGGTTTCTACAGATGATGCTCCTTCCTCTTTATGGAGTGGCTTTCAAACCCTTGTAGTGATCTCAGTTGTGCCCAGTGCTTTGCCTAGTCTGTGGGGAAACTTAGAACTTGATAAGCCATGACATCTTAGACAAAGGATGATGATTATGTGCGTGCTGAACAAGAACTTCTTCTATATGCCCTTCTGCTGCAACAGAGTAATAAAACTGGTAGGTGGCAGCAGCAGCAGAAGAAACTCATGTGGCTGTGACCTGAGAGAACTCCGGTACTGGGAAAAATGGATTGCAAAATATTAACTGAAGTAAGGGAGATGGAGAAGAGAGGCGTTATTTCAAAGCTGCCCCTTTGAATGGTGAGTCTAATTTACACAATTCTACCCATCAGAAGGCTAGCTACAGTACAAGAGACAGGCTGACCTCTCTGATTTGGTGTTTGCTTACCTGATGCCCTAATTCTGATTTAACATTCTGCCTTCCCCACTGCCTCGGTGAAGCATGGTATGTGCCTTCAGAAAATAAACTTTACCACAGTTGCCACATCTGAAGACTTCTGGAAAATAAGGCTGGAAGGAATTTATCTAGTTTATCCATTTCCCTGCCCTACAGGAAGATTAGTCATAGTTAGTGGATGACATGTTTGTTTTAACCAAGGAATAAGTGAGGAAGATTCTGCAGGCTTTACCTGTGGAATTCAGTTTTATGAAGGTAAAAAGCATCCTTACTGTCAGACATGGGCTTTTTTGCCCATCTGCTATCTAATGCTGCTTTTGGGGTGATCATCTTATGTCTTATCTCCTACATAGAGGCCTCTTCTTGAACTGCTCTGGAGTGTTTTAGAACGATGCTGAATTACAGAAATCACAAGTGTATATACATCTATTTAACATTTCACATCACATCTTGATTCCTTTGAATCTAAAGCCTGGTGCCCCTCTGAGTGTGGAGAACTTCTAGTACTGCTAACATGCTTTCAGCAACCAGCCACATGCTGTAATGACATTTCTAGAACTCAGAAGTCACGTGGGATGTGATGCCTATTTGAGGTTTAGGGACAACAGCAGGGATTCACCTATAACAAACAAATAGATTTGGTATGATGCCTAAATTGTATCCTTAAATTCTGTTAGGAAGTTTCCTTGTTATAGAAAGCTTCTTTGAGACTTTTTCCCTCTGATTCTGAATCCTGCTTAATTAGTTATTTCAATAAATCTGAACTAAGTAAAGAAGATAAATTCATACATAGGTTTGTACCTTTGAGATGAACAAATGTCTTTACATAACACCTAAGAGAAAATTGTTTTAAGAGAATATTAAAAGATTTTTCATATATATAAGGGGGAGATAAGATATTGATACAGGAACTAAAAGTGCAAAATGTTCTCAAGCACTCAAATGCCATCAGTCCCAAACTTGGAAGTATTAAGTGAAAGCTTGAAAGGAAAAGCCCCAAAACCAGCTAGGAGTTCCTGTGTAGTGGTATTTACAGAGCACCATGTAGATTAAATGGGAGATGCCTTTGAAACACCATGACAGCAAAGGACAGTGTTCTTTATGGAGACTTCATGTATCTCAAGATAGGAAAGAAAAATTCAATGCACCAACAGCTAGAATTCTTTCTGAAAGTGGAAAATGCAGAGTACTGCACTACATGCAGAGTACTACACTGCAAAGTGAAAGGAGATCAAATGTGCCAGTGAAAAGTATTTTAGTTGGAGATTTGAAGAGAGTTTTGTTAAACATAATGATGAGCAATGTCTGTGCAAGATGAAGCTCATGCAGAAAGTTTTTCACATCCAGTTGGACTGGAGATAAGAAAGAAAATGAATTCTGGTAGTAGAGGCAGAGGAGTCTGAAGCACCTGCCAGTCTGTCAGATGAGGGAGGTGAGCAGTAAACCAGCTTCTGCTGACCTTGAGCATTCAGAGCTTTTTGTGGTAAGGAGGAATCTCTCCACACTTTCTGTACATCATACATGCTAGGCATGCTAGCCTTTGGGAACTGTGTATTGGGGAGGAGAGAAGAAAGTCAGTAGAGAGCTGTCGACACAGAAACTTCCAGGCTATCTGGGAGCTGGCTGTAGCACTGGCCCACTGGAGTGGATGGTCATGTGGACTAAAAACGTTACTGCAGTGAGTTGACATGACCATACTTGGGAAGAACTGGGGTCATCTGGCCCCGAACGTGGGGTATTTACCCAGGTACCTTCTGTAACCTTCTGCTGCTCAGCCCAGTAAGGGATAAAGGCAGGGAAATGTATGCAAGCCTCTTTAATGAGCAAGGGGACCATTGCAGGTGACTTAGTCAACTGTTCAGGAAAGATTTTCTGGCTGTAAACCAAGCAGGACACTCCCAAATCATCCACATTTCCACATATGGCTGTCGATAGAGAAGAGGTGTGGTTTTGGTTTTGGTTCCTGCTAGATGTGACATAGCCAAGTGTCCTCTTCTCCACGACTTTGATGCAGTAGAGATTTGAAGAAGTCAGAATATTTTCCAGTCTTATCACAGACTCCTGTGGGCAGGGAAGTGTCTGCAAAATGAGGAGTGTGTAGGTTCCTCAAGCTGGCTGAACAGTGGGTTATGGATTGATCAGAAGTTAACCTTTGCTTTTTACTTAAGCTAGGCATTTTCAAGGTATTTCTGCATGCCCCCTTTTGTTCCATTTAGAACAAGTGTTACTAGAATATACAGAGTCTGCATAGTAATAGTCAGGGCATTAAGCTCTGCCAAATGTGTGTGTGGGAAGGGCTCATAAAAGGCATAGAATTCATTTCTGTGTCTGCTAAGTCTACTTTATCTGGAGGAAATTTGGTATACGTAGCTGCATATAGTACTCTGAGTGTAACAGATCTTTTTTTGTCTGTTTGGAAGGAAAAAAAAGCATTTTGGGGAGTTAAATATGTCATTCTGTTGTTCATTTCCACAGGAAGCAGAATGGATAAGGGAAAGCAGACAGAATCCATAGGAACTACACAACTAGTTCTCTCCAAAGTCTGGTATCAGCTGAGTACTTACTGCTGCTGCTGGGGAGAAGGCATTTTGGTCTAGCTTTTATCAGAGGAGACAGAGCCATCTGAGGAAGGATTCTGAAAGTGTTGCATACATTAAATTACATCTTCTGATGCCATTTTCTTTTTGCTTCCAGAACTCCTTGATGTGCTTCTGTGCACGTCTCTTTGGCTGCTGACATGTCTCTGGTGTGTAGGGCTGAGGTCAGTTGAAGGAGGGAATAGGCATGGAATGCTCTCTGACCCAGAACACTCAGCTGTGCTGCTCTGGGCCTGGAGCAGAGGAGGACAGAGATTTAAAGTCTAACACAGATTTTGCTGGTCTGTATGTTTTTATTGCAATATAGGCAGTAGTGGCAGAAGTCTTTGTCAGGAGTATCTTGTGTGGCTGTCACTAGAATGTGCAGTTGATTTGGAATGACAGTTACATTCCCCTTATTTAATGCTTTGTATTTTCACCAAGTACAGATGCTGTATTCTGTTCATCTGGGGTTGCTTTGAGGGTGACAGAGCCTGGAACAGGCTGCCCAGGGAGGTTGTGGAGTCTCCTTGTCTGGAGACATCTAAAACCCATCTGGACACGTTCCTGTGTGACCTGATCTAAGTGATCTTGTTCTGGCAGGGGGGTTGGACTCGATGATCTTTCAAGGTCCCTTCCACCCCCTACCACTCTGTGATTCTCTGATACTATATACAGTTTTCCAAATCAGGGCTGAATTTTTGTCTCAGACAAATTGCAGTATAAATAAGGCATTTTAATACAGGAATGGAAAAGAAAATGAATTTTATTAGAGGTCATTGGATTCTTTTTTTCAATACAGTATTGTACTCAGAAAAAAAATTATCACATTCATAAATTTTCAGGGATATATGTTAACTTCCAGAATTTATTGGGATGATCCCTCTTGTCCAAAATGGCATTTGTTACTGGAGAGGGAGGCACAATCCATATTAGCCAGCAGTGATTGCCACCTCCTTGGCCAGTCACACATTTTCTCTGGGCAGGTTTCTTGTTTACTGAGCTTCCTCAGTGCTTGGTTTCTGTGTGGTAAAATACTTAACATGCTGGGGAGGAAAGAACTGGAGATGTGACAACTGTGCTCAGTGTTACATGGACTAAGAGGAAGGTTCTGTAAGCAGAGAGGGAAGAATGAGCAGTAGCTGCATGCACAGGAATCCTTTCAGCTCTGTCTTACCAGTGCAGTGGGAGGCCAGGAGTCAGGGAATAGTCAAGGTCAGGAAAGGCCTCCAAGAGCATCAAGTCCAACCATCCACCTAACACTGTTGTGACAACTACACCGTGGCCTGAAGTGCCACATTTGCATGTTTTTTGAGCACGTCCAGGGATGGTGACTCCAACCTCTCCCTGGGCAGCCTGTTCCAGGGCCTCACCACTCTTTCCATAGAGAAATTTTTCCTAATGTCCAACTTAACCCTGCCCTGGTGCAACTTAAGCCCATGACTTCTCATCCTGCTGCTAGTTAGGAGGAGGAGACCAGCACCCACTCACTACAACCTCCTTTCAAGTAGCTTTAGACAGTGAGAAGGTCTCCCCTCAGCTTTCTTTTCTTCAGCCTAAACAACCCCAGTTCCCTCAGCCACTCCTCAGAGGACTTGTTCTCCAGACCCCTCACCAGCTTTGTTGCCCTTCTCTGGTCACTCCCCAGCACCTCAGTGCCTTTCTCACCTTGTGGTGCCCAAAACTGAACTCACTGCTCGAGCTGCAGCCTCCCCAGTGCCAAGTCCAGGGGCACGATCACTTCCCTACTCCTGCTGGCCTCCCTCTTTCCGATGCAGGCAAGGATGGTGTTGGTCTTGGCCACCTGGGTGCGTGCTGGCTCAAGCCCAGTCGAGAGGACTGCTCCAGCTTTACCACGAGGAATGGTGGTGTCGTAGTGACTCTGCCCCTCTGAATATTTCATACCTGTTGTTCACAAGGTGTGGTTTGCCCAAGGGTGGGTCTGCATTTTCTCTTCCTCCCCACTGCTGAGCAAAGCACTTTCTGCTCGTATTTATTCTTTTCTGAATTCTCTCTCTTCAGTGCTGTTGTGTATTAAGCCTGAAACTTGTTGGCTTGTGAGTTTCAGAAGGAAACTCGGTGTGCCTACCAAGTGCGTGTATTTTCCTACCCATCCAACAAACAGAAGGCCAACAGAAACACCATAAATGTTACTGCTGCTCTCCCCACCCATCCTGACAACAGCCTATGGGAGGGGTAGCACAAATCTAATGTGATGTGGGAATGTTCCCCCGTGCCCGAATGGGAATGTTTGTTTACCGGATGATGAGGACGGAAGCTTTATTGGTGAGAAACTGCAGCCTCTTTCTGCCCAGTTCTGACTTTGCTAAACTTCTACACATTTTTTCCTCCACATGAAATGTTTCCACAGGAATGTAATGCTTGTGAAAGATGCTGGATCAGCTGTTGCAGAGATTGAACTCCTCTACCCCCAGGAAAGGTAACAGGAACTAGATTTTACCTTTAGAACACGGCCTTCGCTGCTTCCCACTTCTTGACCTGGAAGGTCCTTTCCCAAGGTGGGAAGAGGAGTTTGGTACCCGTGGCTCAGCCCTTGGTGCATCTGTAATGCAGCTCTCAAGGAAGTGAGATAGATGCCAGTTAGAGACCTTTTCAGATGATGTCTGCTTGAATTTCTGATACTGTTTGGAATAAAGACTAACTTCTTCAATGGTTTGTCTCTCCAGGTTTTTCTACACCAGCAGGAGGTGTTCTCTTCCCTCCTACGGGGACACAGCTCTTGGTAATGCCCCCTTCACGGGGAAGGGAAGGAAGGATGGACCAGCAGCAGTGAGGAATGGGGTGATGCCCATGCTTGGGGTTAATGATCATTGTGAACACTGTCCTACTAACGTGGAGAACTGAATAAAAGAATTGAATTCTAATCCGTGAGCGTGAGGTTCTTTTTGGTATCTTCTGCACCAACCCCCCTTTCTTTAAGTGCTGGTTAAGTTAGAAATCAAATGGTCTTGTACCAGAGCTGCAGCTAAGCCAGACCATGAAAATCTGTTGGATATTCTTCATCATATTAGTGTTTTTTTCCTCCTCCAGTAATTTAATTCCTGAGAGTTCTAAAATGCTTTATATTAACATGAATAATCTGCCCAAAGCCTCTGAAACCTCTGCATTAGGCCTTTGGTTTTGTCAGTTGTGTTAAGAGTTCGTGTAAGTCCCTGGGAATAACAAGTCCAGAAGGAAAATCCTGCTGTACTGATAACCGTGGTGACTGCTGGAGAGAAACAGAACCACAATTCTCTCCACATTTCAAACGTTCTGTAAACTATTGGATAATAGGCCTTTGGATTTTGAGGCCACAGTAGCAGGGCTTGTTAATAAACATGGTCATGTAGACTCTTACCTGCTGGAAAACAGCTCCACGGAGAAGGACCTTGGAGTCCTGTTAGACAGTAAGTTATCTGTGGGACAGCAATGGCCCTTGTGGCCAAGCAGGCCAATGGTGACCTTGCAGCATAGGACCATCCTACCACTGTGAGTTACACTCATGCCCTGTGGTCGAGGGAGGTTCTCCTCCCCCTCTACTCTGCCCTGGTGAGACCACATCTGGAGTACTGTGTCCAGTTCTGGGTGGGGGTCGAGGAGAAGGGGCCAGGCTCTTGTCAGTGGTGTCCTGGGACAGGACGAGGGGCAATGGGCACAAACTGGAACCCAGGGAGTTCCACCTCAACAGGAGGAAAAACTTCTCTGCTGTGAGGGTGACAGAGCCTGGCCCAGGCTGCCCAGAGAGCTGGTGGAGTCTCCTTCTTTAGAGACTCATCTCTAAAGCTGTAAACAATTTTGGTGGCTCAGATCTGAAAGAGAATTCCTCACACTGAGGTGTGCCTTCTAGAATATTGTGTTCTCCATTCTGTAATACAACAAACAGCACAGGAACTTTCTGAAACCTGGCCAAGGGTGAGGGCTGCTACTGAAGAAGATGCCCCATGGTGGTCTGGATGGTTTCATTCTCGTTTCTTGTAGTTTTTTTACACGACAGAAGCAAGGAGTGGGACTGGTACTCTGCACCTCTGCCATTCTTCCAGTAGCTATTCTTTGTGGTTGGTTGGTGTGCAAATCTATGTCAAGCCATGACTCTGGTAACTCTCAGGTCCCTCTGTGAGCAGGTAAAACAGCTGCCTCTGCAGACTTGTGGCTTTTTTATCTTGATAAAAGCACTGAAATGAGGAGTTGGTGCTTGGGAATATGCTGATGTGTATAGTAATGCTTCTGGAAGTGCTTTTGGGGCATTTTCCTTAGTGTTCCATGTTCTAAGGTAGAAGAGCAGAGGGCCTTCTAAATGCATTCTTGGTTTCTGTGTCCCATCTTGCTAAGCTAGTTCCAGGTCCTTATTTGTGTTTAATTTCCCTTTTATTTTCTTTATGGATGTTCAGCAATGTTCTCCCCACTCTGCTGCCTAACATTCATGGATTAGCTCCTCCTGCCTTTGTACTCCAGAATGCCATTCCCCTCCCACTTTTTTTCCCCACCCTTTTTTTCCCCCCTTTTTTGGGAGGACAGTTTTGTTACTACACAATTTCTTTTGGCATTTCCCAGCCCCAGATAGGTTAGAAGTTAAATAGAAACTGAAACAAGTTAATGAAATTGAGAGATCTAATTTCACTGTAATGTCTCAGAAAATTAGTCAGCACATTCCAGTCTGAGATCAATATATTCCTGGCTCTTGCACTCATTTAGCTATCCTTGATGGGAGGGGTGCTCTCCTTGCAATCCATCTCTTCGTGTACCTCACTTAACAGCTCCAGTTCAAGAGCTGTGATCAAGAACATGTTAGTAACCTGCTG
>VWZY01002502.1:122433-142962 GCA_013399075.1 Chloroceryle aenea
TTGGAATGAGATGATCTTTAAGCTCCCTTCCAACCCTGACAATTTGATGATTCTATGATTTGTTGGTTTTGTTTTGTTTTTGTATTTGTTTGGTTTTGTTCCAGTGTGCCCTGCTCTGGGTGACCCTGCTCTGGCAGGGGGGTTGGACTCCCTGGTCTCCAGGGGTCCCTCCAGCCACTGCCATTCCATGATTCTATGTAAAGATTCAGGAAAGATTGCAGAAGGTGGTGAATGGGGTTGGTTTTGTGGTTACTAGAGGAAAGGAAGCAGAGATACTGGGGAAGTGGTGACATTAAGGAAGCAAACCCCATTTGCCTGAATATCAGAGCTTTGCCCTTTATCTTTGATGCCCAGGTGACATCACTGGAGAACCTGAACTGCCTGGTTCTGCATCCCAGACAGATGCCTGGCAGCTGTGGGATGCAGACTGTGGTGTTATTTGCCCCCATCATCTGTGTGCTGCAGTCCCTGGAGATGACAGGACAGCTGACAGAAGAGATAATGGTTAACACTGTGGGATGCTTGCAGACATGTTCCTCAGATCTGCTACATCATTTCTTTACCCCCAGTACTCTATGACCTTGTTCCATTGGCAGATGGTTCCTTCTTCAGGAGTACAATATGATTATGGCACAGGGGAAGTAGTTATTGCTTCTGGAAAAATTTCCATACTCATTTCTCTTCCAACCAGGCTACCAGAGGGAGCTTCTGTTCAAGCACAGCAATGGATCCTCCACTGGATTTCGAGGGTGTTGTGTGAAAGGCAGCTTCTGGTAAACAAATGCACTTCTTTTCTCAGTACAGTAAAGAACAAGTCTTCCTAAACTCTCTGTCACTGCTTATGTAGGTCTGACTGTTGGTCAGGTTGTTCTTCTGTCTCAGACTCTCTCTCTTGGGCCAACAGCCTCCATGACCCAGCTTTCTCAGACCTAGGCAATCCATCTTCATAGGTTCATCCTTGTGGTAAGGCATTGGAACTGACTGCCCAGGGAGGTGGTGGAATCACCATCCTTAGAGGTGTTCTAAAAGCCTGTAAGCATGGCACTATCCAGCCTAAACCTCCCCTGGTGCAGTGATGCTGTGGATGGGAACTCTGGCCATGGCTTCACAGCAAGGGGAAGCTTAGCATAGGGCTGGTAATGAAGTCTGTAGGGCTTTTCTTCTCCCAGAGAGTCAGGAGGAGGAAGAGGTGGGAGAGATGAAGTGGTCTGGAACCAATAGGATCCAAGCAGCTGCTGGCCAGAGTGCCTGCAAACACAAGAACCAGGAGATGCCCTGCTTGGCTGTGATACTGACATGTTAGCCTCTGGATTCCTGACTGGTGGACATTCCTGGTGGGATGACAGCACATATAGACAAATAACAGATGTTATGGGTGTAAATCATCTCATTGCCTCCTATGCCATACAAATATCCTTAATTGCTGTGGTCTGCCCCACAGATATTTAAACAGCTAGGTGAGGAATCCATAACAACCACTGTGGTGTAACATATCCTCTTGACATGTGAACTGACCAACTGTGCCCTCTCCTTTACAGCTCAGCAAAGGAAGGCTACCCAAAGAAGAAAGCAGAGGAAAGGGAGAGAAGCAAGAAAAGGAACTGATGAGATTGCCAGAGAAAGAAGAATAATTTCTGATACCTTTCCTCCAAAAGATGAAATCTTCTCCCTCCCTTTCTTCGTGCAGTCTCCATAAAGATGGTAGACACACTTGTCCACCAGGCATATGTGCATGTGTGTCATCAAAATACCTGCTGCAGGTAGAGCAAATTGTGGACTGTGTTTAACACTGAATATCCATTTTACATTGCTGCTTCTTCCATGCACACCTTTTAAACTTCTGAACCTGTGTTCAGTAATTGTGGGCACATCTGTTACTTGGAGTGTGGTTCTTCTCCACTTACCCGCTCAGTCCAACAGTAAATGGAAAAGGCAGGCATGAGATTGTTAGGAAAATATCATGACTTTTAAGGTAGCCTCCTGCCCACATCTGGCAGTTTTCAAGTATTCCCCAAAGATCAGTTCTCCCAAGCTACTGCAATGCCTCAGGTCAGTTTACTGGAACTATTTCCATACAAAATGAGATTTGTTTGGTCCCTCCATTGAGAAGGAGCTCCTTGGGTGTAATCAAAAATGTCCACTTAATTTTGGCAAAGCCACTTACTTTCTCAGTTAAGAATCTCACATAATACCTGACAAATGGGTTCACAAATGCCTTGTATGTAATTGAAGCTTCACCACAATGATTCTGTTGGAACTTGCTTTATCTAAGCCCCCAACCTTTACCTCTGGGTTCTGGTTTGTGTTTTGATTCTTTGTTAACACGAGAGATGATTCCTAAGCCACAGCATTCAAATCTGGAATTGTTGGTGGTTTTGATTGAGCCAGTTTGCCAACTTGTAAATGATTTCCACCTTTTGTGAGTGCTTATCTGCTTGATGGGGGTAGAGCTGAATTTGCAAGTCAGGCTGCTGTGATTCAGAGAAGTCACTGTGCCTGGGGTGCTGTGAGATTTTCTCACTTTGGTGGGGTGAGTAGGAGAGGTGAAGAAAGAACCAGTGTTTTGTATTGGGACAGGAAGGTTCAGAAGATAAGATGCTCTTTCAATGGGTTATGTTCAATGGTACTAGTTATTTGTGCCCTGTTGTGTAAAATAAGCAAAGCTGGATGCTTCAGGGTTCACACCTCTTCCTTGGAGAGAGATCCGTGGCTCTCCCATGGTTTGAGAGCCTTCTTGTGAAGGCTTCCAAATTCCCTTGGGCATAGGCCTATAACTCTCTAAAGCTTGATTCCAATTAACAAAATTAAAACCTACAATCTCAAGGCTTGCACTAGATTTCTGGGCAAAAACTTCAGAAGATTTGCAGTTCTTTGAATGATCTTGGTGTGGGAGCCAAGCATTGAGAAGCATAGAACACTTTACACTATGTTGCCTTCAAACTTTCTGACCCAGTCAGTTCCTGCTGCTTAATACTGTGTTTGTCCAGGTGTGTTCTCAAATCCTTTTTTGGCTTTTGTGCAGTGGACAAATCCTGCTGTGAAGGCAGCAGAAAGGGGGTGCAGCAGGCTACCTTGGCATTATGGAGAGATTCTTTCAAGGTATTCCATTATTTTATGGATCCTTGCCAGGTTGCAGAAACATTATGGCCTCACAGACTTGGATGAAGCCTGTGAAATATTCTTAATGCAGAAGTACCCTTCACTATTAGCACACAAGGATATCAAATCTCATTGTCTTTGAAGATGCTACGTGGTAGTTATCAAGTGCCTGTGCCTGTGTGTAAGAGGCGAGCTGAAAATGTCAGTGATCAGGAGCATGAAGCCTGTGACTGGAAAGAAGGCAACAGTGGAGGAGGCCCTGGACCTGTATGAAAGTGGTAATGAGTGTCTAGAGGAGAATGCAGAATGATTCAGTTGCTTTGATGAATCATTCTGCACCACAAGCTCTCCAGCAGATGTGTTTCTTTAAAGCAAGCAGTGGCTTCCTCCTTTCTGAGGTGCCTCCTGTCAGTGTTCTGCAGGCACCAGTGCTTCCCCACTACTCTTCTCATACAGATATTGGTGTTATTGCCTTTTTGCTTTCTTCAAATATACTGGAGTGATTTCCAAGGTGCCATTGCTCCTGGTCCTCATTCTGGACCATGGAAGATGCCTTCCATGATGATAGGTGTTACCTTACTAAGTCTCCTCTTCTTCCTTTTCATTTTTGATTCCAGTTGTCTGTTGAGAACATGGATCTCCATGGTTTTGTGTTTTCAGTATGTACTATGTCCTTTGTTCCAGCTGGATAGTGTGCTTCCAGGAGGTGTAGACCCCTTGCTCCCCAGGGGTGTCTTAGCTCAGCACCTCTATCACCAAGGCCTTCTCCAAGTCCAAGAAACCTCAGAACTAGAAACCACACAGCCTTGATGTATTTCCTCTATTTCAGAGACTTTGTTCAGGTCTGTGACACCTGTGCAGCTGTCAGTCACTAACTTCAATGCAGATCCTTCAAATGTATGCTCCTGTGACCAAGAGCCAGGCTTGCCAAAGCCAAGCAAGGAATAGAGAACACACCTGAGCAAACATGGTACAAGGAGCATGGTGGGACAGGGTCAGAGAGATCTCAGAGCTGGCCACGGTGGGTGCAGCTCCTGTCAGAAGCTGATTTATGCCAGATCTAGCTGATGCTTTCTGTAGGAAAATCTCAGGTTATAGGTAAAATTCTGTAAGTTTGACCTGCTCTTCTCAGTAGCATGATGTTCCTTCACAAAGAAACAAGAATGGGGAGAATGCGTCCGTCAAAATAAAGCGTCTAGTCTTCCTTGCCTAAGACCCTAGCACTGATTTAGATCAACTCAAAGCTGTTTTCTGAAATCAGATGGGATATTGAGCCTCTGCCCAGTTATCTCAATCAACTGAGCAGTGAAATGCTCACTTGAGAGAAAGGCAATGCTAAGGCTAACAGCTCCTATGCATAATGTATAGCCAGCGTGATACTGGCTGGAGCAGCCCAGTGCTAGAGGTAGAATGGAGATCAGTCTTCCTAACCTTAGCTGGAAGAAGAGTTTGGGAAGCATAGGGAACAGAGATCCCAAAGCAGCTGGAAATTTCTAGGCATCCTGGAACCTGCTTTTGCCAGACAGAGTGAGCCCAAACGCCTGCTTGAGTAACACCATGTTGGGACCCAGTTATGGAACGTTTAGGCTGCATCAGTGTTATTAAAGAGCACTGGGAGATATTTCCAGGCACTGAACTTAGCTGTCTATTATTAGGACAGTCCCTGGTACTTACCAGCCTGGGCTGGACTTGCACGAGTCGCAGATGGAGCTTTGAGTTGATGCAATCTGTGTGCTTCTCTCAACTGGCAGTTACTTGGTGACCATGCTTTTCTGGTTAAACTACAGGATGAATGTCTGCCTTTCTGCACTGGTTGTCATCAGTGCTAGGAAATGTTTAACCTGTGAGTTTTAACCTGACCCTCAGGTTCAAAACCCAAACCAAATAGCTTTATTGCTGTATCATAGACAATTCAGACACAGATGTGAACAAAATGTGGAGCAGAAAAAACAGTTCCTGAGGCTCTCTCCTTGATGGCTGGTGTTGCAGGGAGCTGGTGGAGACTTGTGTTGGCCAGCATGTATTTCCATTTCCCTCACTGTATGCAGGGAAGGAAAAGGTAGAGTCATTGGCTCATTACTTGCTGCTGGCTGGTGGTGGTGTTGCTTCAGTGCTTCCTCGTGCAGCAGCTCCCGTTGTCAAGCCAAACAACCCAAGGAGATTGAGGGTGGTGAGACACTGGAACAGGTTGCCCAGAGAAGTTGTGGATGCCTCATCCCTGGGAGTGTTTAAGCTCAGGCTGGATAGGGCTCTGAGCATCCTGCTCAGGGATGTGTCCCTGCCCATGGCAGGGGAGTTGGAACCAGATGATCTTTAAGGTCCCTTCCAACTCAAGCCATTCTATGGTCCTAAGATCTGCATTATCTTATCCAGAGCTACTAAGCCTCTGTCCTGGAAGACAGTGCTGCCTGCTGTGTGCTGAGGTGAGCTCTTGCTGCTGGTTGCACAGCAGCAATCCATCTCCAGCTGAAACAAAGCCACACAAGTGACAAGTGATCAGGACGTGGCCTGGGTCACCGACTGGCAAAGTCCTCTCTGGTTGTTGTGGGATTTTCTTGTGGTGTTCTTTTTTTTGTGGTGTGTTTTTTGTTTGATTGTTTGTTTTTGTTGTTTGTTTTGTGATGGTTTTGGTTGGTTGTTTTGATTTTTTGTTTTGTTCTGGTTTTGGTTGTTGCTTTTGTTTTTTTCCATGAAATGTCCATTTGGTCAGATGTCTTCATGACAGCCTTGCAGGATGGGATGTTCTGAACTGGTGGATGGTAGCCAGTGCTGCTGCTATTGGCTAAGGGACACTTAGCACAGTACACCCATCTCTACTGCTGCCTCAGGGTAATCTCAGGAGAGAGGAAGAGGTGGGGAGAGGCTGGCTCCTCCCCACGTCCTACCTCTTCATTTAGGCTGTGCTAGAAAGAAATTACCCCCCTAAAACCAGCCTCAGCGATTTCAGTGGAAGCTGTTGGAGACTGGGCAGCAAGAGCCCCCAGGATGAGGATAGCCATCCTCCTGAGCCTTCTGTTCCCTATCGCAGCTGCTTTTCACCAACTGTGAGTGATGCTCAACTTCTATTTCAGTCTCTTTCATGAAGGCATCAGTCTAGATAGACCACATCCCATGACATCAGCTTTTCTGCTCTGTCAGATCACCCCAAAGGTAGCTCAGTCATTTACCTTGTCTCCCATGCATAGATTGACTCTTGTGAGTTAAAATACAAGCTACTTTTTTTTGGGGGTGGGCTTCCAAGTCATACCTTAGGTTCCAAGATGTTTGCTTCTCCAGTTGCCATGCCAAATCAAATCGCTGGTATCTAGACTACAAAGTTTTGAGGCCAATTCTAAAGACTGCAAGGGATGGTTTTGGAAAACTCAAGAGGTGACTGGAGTAAGTCGTTTGAAAAAGCTTATTGGGCTGTATTTAAAGCAACCAGGCAGAAACTATTTCTCAAGTAATTAGTGAAGCAATTACTCTGATGGGTTAACTGTTGCTTTTGAATATTGACTGCAGCCCTGGCACATTGCTGAGGCATTCTGCAATAGTGGGCTGCTGCAAGGAAGCTCTTCTGCATCTCTGAGCTTTCAGGCTGATACCCCCTCTGATGTCTTCTTTCCCCTGCCCCAGACATTACCTGGTGGTGATCCCTGCAGATCTCCCCTACCCATCCACCCAAGTTGCCTGCCTCCATATCACCTGTTATGAAGCAAAGCTTCAAGTGAACCTGATCCTGGAACGCTCGGCAGGATTTGAACTCTTAGTGCAAGAAACCATCCAGAAGGAGAAGACTTTCATGTGCACTAAGTTCTGGGTGAGCCACCCTAGGCAAATGCCATTACTGATTTTCCCTTCAGGAACTGTAAATCCCTTGTGTTACTCCATAACCAGGGATGACATGGACAGGGTCTACTTGCCTTGGAGTCTACTGCTAGGAAGTGGAGTGGGTGTTGCCTAGGGATATGTGGTCCAGGACAGTTGGGTCAGTATTTAATTCCCCATATCCCCCCTTTCTGGCATCTGCCCACCTTCCAGACCAAGTCTGAAGACTCAGAGGTGTCAGACAACTGCTTGTCACCAGAGGCAAGGTCCTAGTGGGGAAAAGGAAAGATTCCATGACATGCAGGAACTCCTGCTGTCATGTAGAATGGAGTGGGCTCTGGATGTGAAACAAATCCACATATTGGAGGGGATGTCCAGGGACAGGTGGAGGGGAATTTGCTAGCTCTTCCACTTCACTCTAAATTCCTGCTTAGGGTCCCCAGAAGATTACCTGGACTCTCTGTGCTCTCCTCTCTCTCTCTAGGTTGCACCTCCAGCTGATGGCACAGAGGAGATTGCCACTGTCAAACTGATCATCACAGGTGAAGGGCTGAATGTTGAGGAAAAGAAAAAGGTCCTGATCCGCAAGGCCAGCAGTGGCACCTTCATCCAAACAGACAAGCCCATCTATCAGCCAGGAGAGACAGGTGAGAGCAGCAAATGGGAGCAATTATGGGCCATTGTTTTTCTGCCGTTAACACCATAGGGAAAGCCTGGGATTGTCTGAAATTCATGGACAGCCCCAGCAGAAGGCTTTGGGACAATGTCACTTGTGATGCTTCCAGTGGCTGTAGTGTCCAGCTAGTGGTGACTGAAGTTGCAGGAGGCAGTAGGTCATTGTCCATGGTACCTTACGTGTGGAAATGCCCATGTCAGATCTTATCACAAATGTTTATAGACAGGAGCTGGGGAAACAGATAGATCAGGGATGTGTAGGGAAGGACTGAGATCTGATGCATGTATTCCTTGATTTCCTTGCCTTCAGTGAAATTCCGCATCGTCACACTGGACGAGGAATTCCTTGCACTCAACGATTCGGTAAGCCATCCCTGGAGGCTGCAGGAGAGGCTGCCTTGTTCCATGGGTGTATCCTACTTCCTATCTGCCAGAAGTCCAACTTTTCCACATTTGTCCCTGGGCTAGGCTTTAGAAGTGCCCAGAGGAGAGTAGTAACTCCAGCTGGTAACTCAGGAGGAGGGCAGAGGTGTACATGTCTCTTGCTTATCATGGTGAAATGGTCATGCAAGCACAAGCATGGGATGTACTGATTCCTGATGGGGAATCAGTGAATAGTTTGCAGGTCAGGTTTTCCTAGGGGGGTGATAGGCATCTTCTCCTTGGAGATGTTCAGAACTCAGCTGGAGAAGGCTATGAGCAATCTGCTCTAACAAGACATGCTTCAGCTGGGAGTTGGACTAGATGATCTCCAGAGGTTCCTTCCAAACTATGTGATCCTTTACCTCTGTAACCCCTTTAATACTGCAGCTGAGCCAGAGTTTTGTGTGTTTGGGTAGTGAGCTTTCCCAATGAAGAACTCTGCCAGGAAGTCATTAGCAAGTGCTGAGTGCCCTCGGACTGTTGTTTCTTTTCCCTTTCTCCTGACCTTATTGTAATGGACCCACCCTGTATTTCTCCTTCTTGGTGATGTTCATTTTACTTCATACTGTTGTCAGTGCTAAGTTCCCAGATTACTAGTTGCACATCCTTCAGAGCAGGCTCTGCATCTGAAGTACCTTGTGTGCGTTGCTGGAATGTGTTTCTGTCTTTTAATATATTTGCCTTTTTTTCACCCCCAGGTTTCCCTGTTTCTTCAGGTGAGTGATGCTGAAATCTAGTGTCACAAAAACATTTCACTGGGCTGTTCATATTCAGCTCCTGATGGATTTTACAGACCTGTGACTTGAGTGGTAGAACTTTAAGACTTAGCTAGAGTCCAAAAGCCTGCAGCACTGAAACTTGATTTCTATGGGGTGTGGATCAGTGAGATGCTGGAACAACTCTTTCTTCCTCTCTTGTGGGTGTAGGACCCTAAGAACAACCGGATAGAGCAGTGGCTGGATGTGGTTCCCCAAGATGGGATTGCAGATCTATCTTTCCAGCTAAGTGATGAGCCTATGCTGGGGCCATACGTCATCAACGTGACCAGTGCAAAAGCCTACGGCACCTTCTCCGTGGAGGAGTATGGTATGAGCAGCATGTGGGAATGTGTCTGAGTTGCAGAGAGGACCTTGCACTGTTGTTCCAGGAAGCTGGGTATTTGTTCCATATCCTGGGAGCAGAAGAAAAAAAGTAATCTTCCATTTGTCATGGAAGAGTCTGAGCTGAGGCTCAGGAGAGAGGCCACTGTGGGACCTTGGGTCACTGGCTCAGAAGAAATGTTGTGCATGGTCTCAGACCTTTGACATAGCTCTTCCTGCTGTTCTCTGTGGCAGACAAACCGAGGTCATTTAGGATGGGCTTTTCCAGAGCTAGTCCAGTGTCATCCCACTTCTCTTCCATCCCCTGATTAACTGTGCTGGGAGTGTAGTCTTCTCTCAGTGGAAATAGCTGTCAGAAGAGCAAGGGCATGGCCACGTTTGGGGTTTGGTTTGGGAAGAATCTCCAAAACAGGGACCACTACACCGTTAAAGAAACAATAGAAACATTTTTCCCCTTCTCACCACCTTCCTTCCATTTCCTGGCTCTTACTCACAGTCTATCTTCATGTTGGGTTTCTGGAAAGGCTGTCCCTGGCCAGTGGTTCCTACAGTTCATTATTTTTCCCTTCCAGTGCTGCCAAAATTTGAAGTGACCTTTGAGGTGCCAAATCAGATTTATATACTAGAGAAAACCTTCCCACTCTGCATATGTGGCAGGTAAGAATTCTGCTTGGAGGGCTGGCCCTAATTCTAGCCTGATGTGCATGAGTTGGCTCAGGAATCGTGAGGAGCTCAGGGGAAACTTATTGCCCTTCAGTTACAGTAGACCAGAGTCTTCCACAGCAGTTGTTTGCACCCTGATGCAACAAAAAAAATCTATAACTATCTAACTTACTGGGTCAGAGCTTCTGGGCCTGCTGTGTGGCTGCCACTCTCGTGCTGTTTTGTGAATCACGTGTGAATAAATGGTCTCTTGGGCAATGCAAAGCAAGCCCTGCATTTTCTCACTATGTCTCTTCCTTTCCCTGCTCCCCAAAGATACCCCTATGGGAAAGGAGTCCAGGGGATGGTTCGTGTGAGCCTCTGTCAGAAGATAGCCCCATTCCTGCCCAGTGCTTCAAAACCTCACCTCTGTCAGGAATTCAGCAACCAGGTGAGATGCTTAGCAGGAGCTGAGCTCTGTTCAGAGATGTTTGTGCTCAGCCCCAAGGCTGCTGGAGTCGTTAGCTGAAACACTAGTGATGTCACCTAGTGGTTTTGGCTGCTTGGCCAGTGGGCTGCTGGTGCTGCTTCTTATTAACTGTGGCTGCTGATTATGATTGTGTGTGCATCACGTGCCTGCTCCACATCCTGGACTGCTGTATCAAAAGGCAAGCTCTCCAAGAGCAGCAAGAACCCTGCTGGTTCTGCCCCATTTGGGGAATTTCTAACCTAAATGCCTTGCTTGGACCTTGTTTTCTCTCTTTGTTCTTCCAGACAGATGAGAAGGGTTGCTTCTTCACAAATGTGAGTCTGTCCTCCTTCAGTCGGGACTTTCGGTACTATCAGGACAGCATAGTTGCAGAAGCCTCACTGGTGGAGGATGGCACAGGTAACTCTGGTGGCTGGGAAGAGGCAGGGGAAGATGCACTAATCTTAGCAAGACCACTGGAGTCTTTCAGGCTATCAAGGCAGGGCTCTAAGCTTTCTGAGCCTGTTCTGAGCCACCTAACCTCACAAACACAGAGAGAGCCACCAGCTGCTGATGGCACAACACGCTCACTCTGCTTACCTGCAGTCTCAGGTTGAAGCTTAGGGGCCTCTCTAAGGGCTAGAAGTAATGGGGAGCATGAGTAGACAAGGAAAACCCTGAGCAGATCATCTCCCTGGTATGAAGTGTGTGTGCAGCTGAACATGTGCATCAGTATTGCCAGTGGGTCACTCTGCTGGGAAATTGCTGAGGGGTTACTTGGCCTCCTTGCTTCCTCCCTCATGGTTCTGTCTTACTGCTTTACTTCAGAGATACAAGTCAATGCTTCACACAAGTTACTCATCTCCAAGATTGGTGGGATGGCCTTGTTTGATGATGTGAATTCTTACTACCACACTGGAGAGATGTACAGAGGGAAGGTAATTCCCAGTTACAATCCTTTGTGGGGAAGAGTGTGAGCAATGCCTTCACAGCAACTAGTGTCTTTCCCAACTTCACCTCCAGCTTGGGAGGACCTGAATGACTCCCAGTGACAAAACTTGAGGGGTCAAAAGTGAGAATAACTCTCAGGGCTGCCATTTGCCAAATAAACCTTGAGCAGCACCAGCTGTGGGATCTGTATGTGGGGTACAAACCCAAACATCTGAAAAGCCACAGCATCTGGGGGACCTACTGTGAAGGAGCAGAGAGTGTGGGGTGAATGAACCTCATAGTGCAAGTTATAATAGGAGATGCCCAGTAGCAGTGTTGATGATATTGTTAGTGACTGAAAGGGTGACCTTGCTGTCTTTGGAAATGCAACTCCTGACTTGGAGAAGCAGGAGGTTCTGTCCACTGATGAGACACTTTTGCACTTCTCTTGCTTACCATGATGTTCCCAGATTAAAGTTGTCGACTACCAAGGCAAGGCACTGAAGCACAAAAAAGTTCTCCTCACAGTAAGCTGCAGTGAGCAGCAGCTTAAGCAGAAGTACATCACTGGGAGCTCTGGGACAGCTTCATTTAGCCTGAACACGACTGCTTGGAACAGCACCTTGACCTCCTTGGAGGTAAGTGAAGAAGGTCCTGTCTTGTTGGCAGGGATCCTCATGTACCTTAGAGCTGCCCCACAGACATCTCCCTTGTTCCCTCTTGGAGGACAGTACCTCAAATGTGAAACACCTCAGTATATTCTGGATCTTGGCTCCCTCTGAGACCTTATTCTCCAGATCCTGTCTGCCTTCCTCACTATCTGTCCACATAGAAACCTGTGCTAAGGGGTTGCTCAGACCCAATCCAAGCTTCTCACCAAGGTAGGGTGATTGACAGCTGACCTGCTTAACTAGAGGAATTAACTGTGCATTGTTGTTTGTTTGCTTGTTTGTTATTTTTTTGTCTCACCAGGCAAGTGTCCTGCATGAAGATTTGGACAGAGAGCCTTGGACAGTTGATCTGAGTTACCAACGAGCCTCTCACTTCATACGTCCATTCTACAGCACCAGCAGGAGTTTCCTCTCCATTGTCCGTGTGCCAGAAACAATGCCCTGTGGTAAAAAGCAGGCAGTCCAGGTGGACTTCAGAATTTACCAGGAGGACCTGGAACATGGACCCAAGCGTGTCATTTTCTCCTACTTTGTGAGTTTTTTGGGAAGTGCTAGTGGGTGATGGCTCAAGACACAGTATCAGCATCTCCCCCAGGTTCAAGCCTGATGTCTGATAGGTTTGGCTCAGCCCAGGACTGCTACCTGAGAGCCAGTAAAGCTCATATCCCTCCCCCTGCCCCCATTTCACCTCCAGTTTCAGAGTTACTTTGATCTGCATAGTGATCTCAAAGAGTGTGACTGGCATTCCTGCCCTTTCTGTATTCTTCCCTAGGTCACAGGGAGGAGAGGGATAATCCACGCAGGTCAGAAGACTATTTGGGTTGGGCTGCCAAGAAGTAAGTGCCCTCCCCTGCTTTGTGTCTCGCAAGCACTCTGTGATCTGTGGCATCCCATTTTATTTGGATATGTGGCATAAGCCTCTTCACAATTCAGAGCTGGCTCGCTCCTTTTCTGTTGCATCAGAGCAGAGTGCCTTTCTAGCTTTCATGTTTCATTTACCCTTCTGCTTGGTACTCAGCTTTTCCCAGGCTGCTTCTCCATCCCTCTTACCTTCAGCTCAATCTGTGCCCCAGGATCAAGACTCATTGTTTATGTTAATCTTCCCTAATGGAAAAATCATCACTGATTCTGCCATATTCAGTTGGCTCATCCTCTGTTGTCTTCATTTTCAGTCTCCTTTTGCTGGCCCTGCGAGTGGCATGAAACTAAAGCCTTACCCTCTATCAAAACTCTTTCATTTGCAATTTTGTCTACAAATAATCTGAGTAGCTAGGACACCAAAGTTTATCATTTTGATGGGTGTTGGCTCACCCATCACTCACTCTTTAAAAAAAACCAAACAACCCAACACCTAAATTATAGGTGCTTTGGGACAATGGTCACCTCTTTGTTGGTGAGTTGTTTCATCTCCCTGAGGCAATGGACAGAAGCAGGATGACTCTTTTGCTGGTCTTGAATACCACATCCAGAGATTTGCTGATTGTTTGAGTGGTCTCCAGAAATCCCCTTGATCCTGGAAGACTGAGGAAGTGAATTAAACAGGCACACAGCAAATGGTAAAAGCTGATCAGAGTCCATTTTCACTACTAAATCTACTTTCCCTTTTTCCCTCTCTCCTCCATCTAGTGCTGAAAGGCTTCTTCTCCATCCCTCTTACCTTCAGCTCCATCTATGCCCCAGCATCAAGGCTCGTTGTTTATGTTATTTTCCCTAATGGAAAAATCATCACTGATTCTGCCATCTTCAGTGTCTCCATGTGTTTCAGAAATAAGGTAGGATTTGTGCCTGAGGCCACGACTAAAAGTGTGAGTGTCCATGTGTCTGCTGCAAGGAAAGAAGAGACTGAGACATACACAGTATGTGCAGCTGACACTGTGGGATGCCCTTGGGTGAACTACAGCATGTGAATGGTGAAGTGAGCTGTGATGTATGGAGCAAGTATGTGCTGAGCAAGGTGGGGACTGCTGCAATGTTTGGGGAAGGCAGAGAATTGCTCTGTCTACCTCCACAGGCTTGCACAGCAACTGCAACCCAGTAGGATCACAGCCCAGCATGTGGTGTTAGTGTGGTTCCCCAAGAGCTTGAGGCTGCTCTGCTACTGCAGTAGATGCTTGGACTTAGTAGTATTTGGTGTTGGGAAGACACCTGAAAGTGGCTGATGGAAGAAGTGGATTTTACTGGCCATCCAGAAAGGGTTTGTGGCCGTTGTGACATCCATGGGAATCTGCTTTATTGGCTGACTGGTTTGCTGGGTAAAGAGAATGCTGTGCTCCAACACAGGAATATCTCCAATACTGTGAGCTGTGCACAGGGATGGTTCCCTCTCTGCCAACTTTCCTGATAGAACCTCAACCTTAGATTGTATGGTTCTGCTGTGGCAGGAGGGTTGGACTCGATCTCCAGAGGTCCCTTCCAACCCCTATCATTCTATGATGGTTTTTTAAAATACCTTCTGGGGTCCTTGGGAGATTCCTCAGTTTCCATCCAAGACAAGTCCTTGGAAGCTCTCTTCATGTGGTCCCTCCCCTGTTCAGGAAGTGGTAAGGCAGCCAGCAGTGCTCAGGTATTGCCTTGTGGTTTTCCCATTTAGGTGGAGCTGGGTTTCTCAACGCCAGAGACTCTTCCTAATTCAGAAGTTGGTCTCCACCTCCTGGGAGCTCCTGGGTCCACATGTGCCGTCTGGGCTGTGGATCGGAGCGTCCTTTTGATGAAGCCAGGAAAAGAGCTCAGCAGCTCCTTGGTGAGTGGGCTGGCTCCAACTTCTTCCTTTCCCATGAGTACATGAAGAGGGAGGGAAGAAGGGAAGGAGGGAAGGGAGGCATTGCATCCGTGCAGAGCTTATCTCCCAAGAAACTCAAAGCAGTGCCCAGAGGGATCAGCAGTGCTCTCCGTGTGGCACAGCTGAAGATTAGGGGTTCTGTGTTCAGAAAGAGGTTGAACATGACTCAGTGCACCAGTAAATCACCTTCTGTTGTTCCATCTCGTGTTCATTTCAGTGGGTTGTGCTGGCTCTACCAGAGGAGAGCCAGGGAAGAGTGACTGAGCCAGGGCTTTCTGGCATGTGTTCCTGCACAGTAGCCAGGAACAGTTCAAACAGGCCTTGGATGTATGACAGGAAGGGAATGCCAAGCTTTATTTGTGCTAATTTTTTCACTTTTTCTTGCTTTCTCAGATCTACGGGCTGTTCCCATCTGTTTATAGCTCCAGGTATCCCCCTGAAGTGTCTGAAGATGATCATTCATGTGGGTTCCCAAATTCTGATGAGGCTGATGCGTTTACAACATTCAGGGTAAAAATTGTTTTGATGGGCTGGGATAATGCATGAACTGAGGGAAGCGTGGCCTGGAACAGGCCCAGTTTAGGCCCTTGTAACTCACTTATTGTTTGAATGAGTGACTTGACCAAGGTAGAATTTTTGTGCAGTTGCAGCCCTTTGGTTGTGTGATTCAGGATGGCAAGGATT
Source organism: Chloroceryle aenea (assembly GCA_013399075.1). NCBI lineage: Eukaryota > Metazoa > Chordata > Aves > Coraciiformes > Cerylidae > Chloroceryle > Chloroceryle aenea. Next base: position 137,713 of record VWZY01002502.1, read on the forward strand.
ATTGGTTACTTTAATTGGATTTCCCATAGTTTGTTTAATCTCCATAACATGAGCAATTGCACTCTGCAGGCTAAGAAGGCATAGTACCTAAATGACTGTGTGTTGTAAAAGAATGAATTTGGCTGGCTGAAGCCAGATGAATTAGCTCAGAAGACCTTGTTTGGACCTTGCTAGGGATCTGAATAATTTCCTCTTGAAACAAAGCAACAAAATACTTGGCCAAGCCAGAGGACAGCCATGTCCTGAGTGACAGAGCCTGGAAGAGGCTGCCCAGAGAGGTTGTGGAGTCTCCTTGTCTAGAGCCTTTCAAGCCCCACCTGGATCTGTTCCTGTGTGGCCTGCTCTAGGTGTTCCTGTGTTGGTAGGGGGGTTGGACTCGATGATCTCCAGAGGTCCCTTCCAGCTCCTACCATTCTAGGATTCGAAGTCCTCACTGCATGAGGGAACAAGAAGTCACAGGATAGAGGACAGAGAGGAGAGCACAAGCTTGTGGTACATCAGTTCTTTCTTTTCCTACAGGAAATGGGGTTGAAAATTATGTCCAACACCAATATCAGGAGACCCAAAGTGTGTCCAACCACTCCATCAACAACTACGCTGCAGGAAACAGGAGTGTTTACTTCCAGGCCCATGTCAATGTTTGCCCAGCCCCATAAAGCATATAACAGTAAGCATTTGCCAACTGGTTCTTCTCACATGGTTAGTCTTTCAGGAGAAGGCAGTCTTGGGTTTGCGTTAAGAAGCAGTACTTGTGCTAATGGCAAATGAAGGAGAAAAAGGCCCTGACCCTAAAGCTGTTGTGCTAGTGTGAGGCTGCCTGGGACTCCCAGCTTTTGGCTCTCAAATGTTAGTGAGCTGTCTGGATCGCAGGTCTTGTCTCTGAGGTGAGGCCATGGTTACCCTTCCCATGGTGCCTACAGCTGCATGTAAGACCCAGAGTACCTCTGTCATTTGAAATGAGGCAAGAGATTTCAAAATTTGGGATAGCACCTTCTATTCCAGTGCCATGCTTCCCAAGAGCTGCCTGGATGGCCAGCAGCCTGAGCAGGGCTGGAGCCCCTCTGCTCGCAGGACACTGTGGTGACTGGGTCTTTCTTATTTCCAGAAGAGCACCTGACAACATCTATCTATCAGCCAAGTATGTTTTCTCCTGTTTCTTCAGCTGAAAACAATGCACACGAGCATTTCCCCAAAACCTGGATATGGGATTTGTATTCTCTGGGGTGAGTAAGCCTAGCAGTGGGGGTCTGCTCTGGGTGACTTTGTGTGACTTGGAGTGGCAGTCGGAGTTTAGATCCTAAGGTGCTGAGGAAGATACCTGAGGTCATGAGGCTCATACCTGCCAGGCCATTTCTCACGGGAGCTGATGGCTTTTCTCTACTAGATGATCATGCAGAAGAATTGTCCATTCATGGGAGGTGGCTGATATGGGAAGATGGGAAAGGGGAAGTACAGTGTAGGAAAATAACTTGGTTTGCTGCCTCCACTCTGCTTGTGGTAGCCAGCATTTCCCAAACTGTGCTAGCAGGATATATCCTGGGATGCAGGGGAAGCTCCACAAAATCCTTCACAGTACTGGGAGTTGTGTCCTGTGAGAGAGGCTCGGTGAGTACACAGAGTCTGCTGAGGGAGCTTTTGGAAGCTTTTCACCTCTGACTTCAAGAATTTATCTGGTGTCTGGAGACTGGAGTCCACTCAGGCCAGCTGCCCCCACATCTGCCCTCTCTCACTTCCATTCTCCTTCCAGCTTGATCCATCTTCTCACTCCCTAGCAGAAAATATCTCCTATGGGGTTTGTCCACGAGCCTGATTGGAACAACCAAAGGTGCCTACGTTTTATCTGTTGCCTTCCTGTATGTGCCTGGCAGAAGTGAATGTGTCCAGTTACTGGAGTCAAGTGATATCATTAGCTTTAGCTAGGTCTGCTTTTATGTCTGCTTTGGCAGCAGCCACACAACAGTCTGCTGCTCTCAGAAGCTGCAATGTGGGCATAAGGCCAACTGTCTGTCCTCTTTTCATGTTGGACTTTAAACTGTCAGTGTCTCCCAGGAAGGTGAACGGCTGCATCTCTCTCTTCTTGCTAAGTGACACTGATGTTGAGCCAGTAAAGGCTACACGTTCATCAGAGATTAGGGGTTAGACTGAGATTAGGGGATGGGGTGCAGACCAGGTCATTGGGTGCTGCCTACAGCAAGATTCAGTTAAATGTTTCTGTTGCTGTCTACTTCTCCCCAGTCCCAGTGGGAGCAAGAATGTCACTGTCACTGTGCCTGGTGCCATCACAGAATGGAAAGCAGGGATGTTCTGCACAGGACGCAATGGCTTTGGACTTGCACCAACCTTCAGCCTGCTTGTTTTCAAGCCCTTTTTTGTGGATCTCCCACTGCCATCTTCTGTGGTCCAGGGTGAGACCTTCATCTTGAAGGCAACAGTCTTCAACTACCTGCAGCGATGCATGAAGGTTGGTGAACCCCAGTAGAGTCTGCAAGAACAGGGTATGGGTGGGTAGCAGATGGCTTGTGACATTTATCTTGTTACCAACTTCCATCCCTGCTGCCCCTTCAGATCAAAGTGACCCTGGAGGAGTTTTCACACTTGCAGTTGAAGCCATGTGAAGGCTGTGTCTACAGCAGCTGCTTATGTGCTGGTGAAGCCAAGACCTTTCAGTGGAGTGTCACAGCTGAGCATCTAGGTGAGTTCAGGGTGGTGAGGTGGTGCAGTTTGGAAGGGATGGGACCAAGGTAGGGATGTTTTGTAAGAGCTGACATGGACTGAGGAGTTGTTTGCCCTGTTAACCAGTGAGGATTCATTTGCACTCATCCTGAGGTTGTGATTACTCACAAAATAAGTCATACAGGGCTATGATACAATTTTTGTGGTCATCAGGTGACTTCTGTTGTATTAATGGGAAGTGCTTCCTCAGAAGATGTATCATGCACCTAAATAAGTGTTATTTTCAGGGCTCATGAACATCACCCTCAGCACAGAGGCTGTGTCCACCAAAGAGCTCTGTGGTGAAGAGATACCCTTTGTCCCAAAACAAGGACAGAAAGACACGATCATCAAACTCCTCCAAGTCCGGGTCAGACAAGCTCTTCTGTTACCTAGACCTACAAGTGGGTTTTGTGCAATTCCCAGATTTTGTACAGGTTAATTTGGGGAGTTACCTCTTGCCATTCAAGGTGTGTGATTAGAATCTCAGGTCCTGAGCTGGGTCCAGCTTGTGAGGGCTGATGGATGTGGGAGGTAGAGGCACATCCTCCACTTCATACTATGGAAAACTTTAAATGTGTACACTCTTTTATGTCCTTGCTCCTGAGCCCTCTGCTGAACCTTACAGCATCAGTTTCACAGACACACAGAAGTGAGGATATTCTGAAAATATGTGCTGTTTTCTTATCTGAAATGAAAATCATAGAATGCTTTGGATTGGAAAACGATTGGCAATAATTTACATTTATATGTGTGAAGGATGTTTCTTCAGTTGACTCTCCAGCCTGAACCAGGATTCTGTCTCTATCTATTTCTAATCCATTTGTAATCCTGTTTCTCTCCTGTTTGCTCATTATAATGCTATTTTTATGTGCTCCAACAGCCAGAGGGAGTGTTGATAGAAAAGGCTCACAGCTCCATCCTGTGTCCCAAAAAAGGTAGAGAGATTACTTTCTTCTTCCACCCTGCTCATCCCACTCCTTCTTGCCTAACCACCTCCTGGGGCTTTCCACACGTTGAAATATTTTCTCTGCCAACATGACCAAGCAACAGAAGCATACTCTAATAGTGGTACCAGCCAGAGCTTCCCCTGGGTGAGAACGTGGGGAGGTCCAATCTTTTAGCATCAACATCCCTGACACTGATGTGACAGCTTGTGGCCTTTTTCACCTGTAGTAATAAAACCAGACTACTGAACATGGTAAGGCTGGAGGGATGACTTAAGATAGCTGTTCCTGTCTTGAATGTTATGGTGCACGATGGGGTCATCAGCAGATTTTGAGAGCCTGAGGTGCATGTCTTCTCAGACATGCCTGCAACTGAAATCTGGAACAAGATGAAGTAACGTAGGTGGAGAAAAGCAGGTGGCTTTGAAGACAGTGTTTCCAGGAGAAATTCCTCTCAGCCTCTTTAGAAGGAAGGCTGTTGGGATAATACAGCTGCTGTGAGGTGGATGGAGAAAGTTGAGGGTGGAATGGGACAGGGGTGACCCACAGCTTCGGTGACAGGGAACTAGGATGTTAGCACAGCAGAGTCTTGAACAGTTTCTGGGGTTTTGAGGGCTCTTTTCATCAGATTCTCTTTCTTTTTGTCCTTCACACACATCTTACCCCATCCGTGTCAGGGAATCCGGAACAAGAGTCTGTGTCCCTGATGTTGCCTCAAAATGTGGTTGAAGGTTCAGTCAGAGCCACTGTCTCGGTCACTGGTAAGAAATTAAACTATCATAGCACCCTTGCAAATCCCATATGTCTGAGCTCAGCCCTAGGAATACCCAAACCCAGACACCCCACCCCCCCCATTTCTGAGCTTTCCAAGGCTCCATTGCCTTGTTCTTCTGATGTGTGTGCCTGCTTTCCTGATTCCTGATAGCAAGGGATAGAGTGTTCTGTTTATGGGCTGCCCCTCCCAGGATGGGAAAGGGTACAGTCCTTATGGNTTGTCTGCACAGGGGTGGGCAGTTTTCTGCTTCCAGCATTAGATCCTTTCTCTCCTATTGGACTCAAAGTGTTCCAGATGCTTTACAGGCATTGCAGGGTATGCAACTGTCCTTGGGATGAACTGTCCTTGCACCAGCAAATTAGGAGTTGCACAGTAAGCAAGAAGAGACCCACCTGTTTCAAACTCCCACTTCTTTTCCCTCATCTTCTGCTTAGATTCTTTCTTTCCATTCATTCTTTCCTCTCTCTCATTCACTCCATCTCTTTCTGCTTCTCTCTTCCCTCTCTCATGCCTTTTTTTTTCTGTTCTCTCCCCAACTAGGCTGACTGCATTTGTGGTTAAATGTTTTGTCCAAGCCAAGCCATATATTTTCATGNGGAACAAGTCATGGTAGGAGGAGGTGAATCCCCAAGCCTCCTGCCCAGGAGGTGGTCAGGGTGCCTATGCTCTCTTCCAGGTGACCTCATGGGTATGGCACTGCAGAACCTGGACCATTTAGTGCAGATGCCTCATGGCTGTGGGGAGCAGAACATGGTGCTGTTTGCCCCCATTGTCTATGTGCTGCAGTACCTGGAGAAGACGAGGCAGCTGACCCCT
>VWZY01002502.1:143421-190186 GCA_013399075.1 Chloroceryle aenea
GCACCAGGGTGATCAGTTTTCTGCTTCCAACATTAGATCCTTTCTCTCCTATTGGACTCAAAGTGTTCCAGATGCTTTACAGGCATTGCAGGGGCATGCAACAGTCCTTGGGATGAACTGTCCTTGGACCAGCAAATTAGGAATCTCACAATAAGCAAGAAAAGACCCACTGGTTTCAAACTCGACTTCTTTTCCCTCATTTTCTGCTTAGATTCTTTCTTTCCATTCATTCTTTCCTCTCTCTCATTCACTCCATCTCTTTCTGCTTCTCTCTTCCCTCTCTCATGCCTTTTTTTTTCTGTTCTCTCCCCAACTAGGCTGACTGCATTTGTGGTTAAATGTTTTGTCCAAGCCAAGCCATATATTTTCATGGACAACAGGACCATCCAAGATGCCCTGACCTGGCTGGAGTTCCACCAGCTTCCCAATGGCTGCTTCAGAAACGTGGGCCAACTTTTCCACACAGCCATGAAGGTAGGAGCCAGAGCACCTTGAAGGACAACTCAAAGAAGTTCTTGCCAAGAGTAATAGTCATTTTTAGTTGACTTTCCTCTGTTATTCTGCTTTCTTGAATGGGAGCAAGTCAGGGATAGGTGGGACCTTTGCTGAAGAGCTTCAGGTCTTTGTGTATTAACTTTCCCAGCTTTTTGGATGTTTATGCTTTTTGTAGGGAGGTGTGGATGGGGAAGTCTCCTTGGCTGCCTACATCACTGCTGCATACTTGGAAGCAGGGGAGACACCAGAGGTAAATATTTGGATCCTTTGTCATGCTCTTGCCTTAAGATCTGAATCCCAAAGAGCTTAGTGGTGTCACTAAGGCAAGCAACAGACCATCTTGGAGATGGTGGACAAAGTCATAGGGTGTGGGAGGAAGAACTTGTCACTTCTTGGGAAAAAAATCTCAACTATCCCTTGAGGAGGACATTGCTTTCAGGGGATGAGCTGAGTTTAGGCTACTGGGAGCCACTGGAGTTCATGGTTATACTTTTTGCCCATTTCCCAGGCTTGGGCTGCTCACTCCTGCTCCCCTGCCTCATCTACTCATGCCCTTGCTACCCCTCCACAGCTTAGGGCTAATGGTGAATTGTTGGGGAGGAGAGATGGGTGTAGCTGCTCCCACAGTGAAGTAAAAAGATATAATGGCATTTTTAATATGTTTTAGCTTCACAAAAAGTGGCAGTCTGGGAAAGGAGTGCTGTAGGGCAGTTGGAATTGAACACCTAAGTAATAAGAGGGAACTCTAAAAAGTGCTAAAGATCATAACTCATTAGGAGACTCTGTGGTACTGGCAGGTAAAAAAAAACATAATCAATCAACTTGATGGAGAAATGCAATTGCTGTAGACTTTGAGAAGCCAAGTTCTCTGGAAATAAGAAAAGTGAAAGAGCAGTGCTTTTCATTGCAACTGAAAGCAATAGGCATAGGGAAAAAAGAGACAAGGAAATCAGCCTTTCTGGCAACAAACTGGTGTCCTTTAGGTCACCTTTTTCACTATAATAAGGACAATTAAGTGTTGGAACAGGTTGCCTGGAGAGGTTTAGTTGTCTCCTTCACTGGAAGCTTTCAAGACCTGACTGGATAAAGCCTGAGCAATGTGATCTGATCTCATAGCTAACCCTGCTTTGAACAGGAGGTCAGATCAAAGGCCTCTGAAGTCCCTTCCAATCTGAATTGCTCCATCATTTGGTAATTCTATGGACGGTCTGAGTTTTGTCTGACTTTTATGGAGGAGGCTTTTCATGAAGCTGAGTATTTGATACACACTGTGCTCTGCAGCAGAATGAAACAAAAGGACAAGGACCTTCATCCTGGTAGAAATTTAACAAAGAATTTGTTGTAGGTCTTAAGAACAAGTTTTGTCATTTGGGAGGGAAAGCAAAGAGCTCTGGAGAAGAGATCAGCCTGTACTCCAAATCCAGGAGTAAAATCCTGAAAGGGAGACAAAAAGGACCTCAGAGCAATTTGCACAGCGAGGTGGTGGAAGCCACACTGTTCAGAATGAGTCCACAGGGTTAGTGAATGAATCCACAGACTTAGTACTCTGAAAGTGTTGATAGAAAATCTAGTCTACCACAGACTAGATCTCATGGAATTCCTAGTGCTTCAGAGAAGATAGCAACAGTATTGCTAGCTCAGAGATTGTCCATAGAGTGAGGAATGCTTCACTGCAGCATCAGATTTGTTGATAGGGCAGTAACTAGACAGTTATTGAATTGGACACGCACGCATAAACCATTGGTTTTAAACGGTTGTGATGATGACAGACACTCAAAAGTAACAATGAATAGGTAAAAACACAAGTCTCAGAGTTACCCTAGCTTCAGGGCAGGAATTTGTTGAGTAGGTCTGTGGGTAGATGCAGTGGGAAAACCCAAAGCTTGCCATAGCACCCAGAAAAAGTGTCCTTGAGTGGGGTAGAAATGCTTTTGCAAAGCACACACACTCACTGGAGGTCAAAATTCAGAGAAACCAGCAAAACCCAAAACATCTGGGTAGAGACAAACAGCCTTCTACCCCCCACTCTGTGCTGGAAATGGATTTCTTGGAACGAAATTCAGATTGTTTACATTGACTGGAGAAATAAATGGCATGTTGTAGAGGAGTAATTTCTCAGCTGGCACATGACTGCTCGCAGAGGCTAAGTGCTCTTAGGACTGCTGTTGTCAGCAGCTGGATGAACATGGTAAGCATGAAAACACCTCCAGGAGAGTGGCACTCTCAGTTCTTTGCATAGCTTTCACCAGAAGACACCAGAGCTAGATGGATTATAATGTGTCAGACAAGGCATGAAGATGTGTGATAACAGTCAGCACTTAGGAGGTGGTACGTCAAGTGTTTCCACTTGAAGTTTGGAAGCTGTACAAACACTCGTTCTCTTACCTTCATTTCAACTGTCTGGGAGAGAGAGAGATTTAGGAAGGAAGAGGAATAATAAAGGAGACTGAACAAATTCACAGACTTGCTGCAATCCCTGCTTAGCTCTATTCAATTACAGAATAGAAAGGTTACTGTGATGCTTGCAGTTATTGTATTTAAGAGCAGCAAAGTAGGACTTGAAAGGATGGAAGCTTAGCTTAGTGCTTCTGCTGGGCTTTAGCAAGAGATAGCAACCAAAAAGCAGCAGCTGGATCGTGAGACCTCTTAGTACTCCATGAGTAGTAACTATGAGCAGTTCTGAGAATTGGTGGCTACATCCAGCAATACTACTTCGCCATCTAGAGAGCACAAAGATGATACAGGCATTACCTTTTCTCCTTCCAAGAAGGGAAAGAGATGAGGAACATGTCACCTGGCAGAATAAACCTCAAACGTAGCCCTTGTGTTCTTACTTGTGTTCAAGAGGTCACTGGAAGAGGGGAAACCACAAAATGTACATGTATGGAGCAGGTAAACACCTTACACCAAGGGCTGGAGGCACTGCTTACTGGTGGTGGTCTGATACAAAGAGAAGAGTGCAGGCCGCAGCACAGACACCTGGGTGAACTTGTGGGGTGCTTCTGTCACACTGTTTGCCTGCCTCGTGTTTTTTTGTCTGTGACCACACTTGTGTAACTCTTCTCTGCAGAGCACAGTGGTGAGCAAGGCTCTGGGCTGCATTGCCCCTTCCCTTCCCAGAGCTGCCAGCACGTACACCCAGGCTCTGCTGGCCTACACCTTCGCCTTGGCCAAGGACTCGCGACTCACGCAAGAGCTACTCGATGTGCTCGATCGAAAGGCAATCAGAGCAGGTATGGGAAACTCAGTGCCAGGTGAACATCAGAGAAGGGGTGAGTGACTTTCTGAGCCCTTGGTTACAAGAAAGCCAGGAGGAGCATAGCTCTATCCTCTAGGTCCTTCACCAAAGAGCTTTAAGACGGCCAGTCTGTGACCTCAGGGTATGTGCTGGCAATACTGTGGTGTGGGTGCTGATTTCCTTCAATCTCTTGCCCTTTCCTGGTACCCAAAATGAAGGTTGGGCTCTGAGCGAAGTGTGCTTTCATATGCAGGACTGCAAAGCACTAGACAGGGAGGCAGGCTGCCCCATTTCTTGTGATCCTCACTCCCTGATCCTCAGGACTTGATAGTGGGTAGCTAACTAGTGTCAGGGAGGTAGTGGACCTGGCAAACAGGGCAATGGAGAAGTTGGATGTCTGGGAGGTAATGTGCATGCAGATTATTGGCCTGGTTTTGTTTATCACCTTGGTGTGCAATATGGAGTGTTGAGTACTGCAAAGTACACGGGATTGCAGTTCACCTAGCAACGTGATGACCCAACCAAGAGGTATTTACTCCACATTCTTTGCAGACACAGCCTCTGTGCCTCTCAGGCCTCAGGATTTCTTGCATGACATCACTCAATGTCATCTATTCCCTTCCTTTCCTAGGTGGGCAGATCCACTGGAGTCAGACCTCATCCAAGCCCAGACCCAGCACCAGCTCTTGGTCACAGCCACTGTCTGTGGATGTGGAGCTGACAGCCTACGTCCTCCTGGCCCTGCTCTGCAAGCCAAATGTCACAGAGTCTGATCTCAACACAGCCTCTGGCATCGTGGCCTGGCTCTCCAGGCAGCAGAATGCCTATGGAGGGTTTGCCTCCACACAGGTAACTCCTGGCTGGGGAAGGGAATGCTGCTCGAGAAAGAACCTGTGCACAATGTACACACACAATATACACGTGTGAATGCTTTGAGGAGAGGAGCCCTTGTAGGTGGAGTCCCTCGGGACAGTGAGTTCAAGTATCTTTGGGTCTCAGAGCTACAAATGTAATTGTTTTTTCTTTTCAGGACACAGTAGTTGCCTTACAGGCCTTGGCTAAGTATGCAGCACTGACATACAGCACGAAAGGGGTTGCAGAAGTGAGGGTGAGATCCCAGAGAGGCTTTGGGAGGAAGTTCCAAGTCTCCTCCAGGAACCGGCTGTTGGTGCAGGAGGTGGCACTGACAGAAATCCCGGACAAGTTCTCAGTGCAGGCCTATGGCAGCTGTTGTGTCTTTACCCGGGTGAGTTCCCACAGACCCTGCTGTGACAACCCTCTTATCAAATCCCAAACTCTCCACTGCAGCTCTCTGCAAGGAAATGTCCACGAGCTGTGCTTTAATTCCAGCCTGTTGCCATTGCAATAAAGCTGCATGCTGCAGGAGACTCGGAGACAGAACTTGTCCAAGTGTGAGGGCAGGGATGCTCCCATGGCTCTCAGAGTATTGAGGACAGATATCAATAGTGGTCCCACTGCTATGTACTTGACTTGCACAGTCTCGAGGGGAAGGATGAGGAGAAAGTTCCCCATTAGAAGGATGATGGGAGGTTTCCAACCTGACTGACCTTTATTTTGGGTGCTGGGATGACTTTGTTCACCGCGTATGCTTTATCCAGTCACTGTCTGGGGTCCCTATCTTGAGGATTAGAGTAGTCAGTGAAACAAAAAGATATGATAGACGATATTGAACCAATTACCCATGTCTTATGCTGACTTTTTGTGTCTCCCTGCAGGTGGTGCTGAGGTACAACATGCCCTCCGCACGGGTCTCCACCTCCTTTGCCTTGCGGGTGAAGACAGAGCCAGTCAATTGCACTGAGGATGATCCACACTCTGTTACTGTCTATGTCAACGTCAGGTGACTCTAAGGACATTGCTCCACTTAAGAAAAAAAGCCAGACATGGCTGGAAAGCTGAGGGGTGCTTCTTGGCTGCAATGGAGGCACCAGACAGTTTCAGAAGGTCCAGGTGTTAGATGGAGAAGATACAAGGGTCTCTGGGGGGATGGGGAAGTGTTTCTAAGGGCTTTGGCTCTTGCTGGGGAGGGGAGTGCAGCTAGTCACCGTGGGTTGGGGTTGCTCAGAGAAGTGCAGCAATCATCTGCCCCTTGGGAGAGGGAACAGCGACTGCCTTGGCCCCAGTCCTGAGCTGGGCTGCCTGACTCAGGGTCCTGCACACAGGCTGTGGTGGTGCTGGGAAGGCTAAGCTGGTAGACACTCTCTTTTTGATATTCTCCGCCAGGTACACTGGGAAGAGATCCATCTCCAACATGGTGATCGTGGAGGTGTCCCTACTGTCTGGATTCGTCATGGCTTCAGGATCTGGGATGTCTGTAAGAAGCTTGGGACCAGGATGGTGATGTGGTGTCAGCAGGGCCATGTATACCCAAAGAGGGGGGAGTTGCATAGAATGGTGTTGCCTGCCTCTCTTGAGCAATCTCCCCATCCCTTACCCTCTGCCACACAACAAACATGAACACCTACTATCGATTCTCTCTCTGTGCCTTGAAGATGGTGGTTCTTCTGGCCCAATTTGCTCAGCATATCCTTGGCAGATAAGTAGCCTAGATTCCTGTCCCTGAGTTGTGCAGGAGCTGGGTGGCCCCGCATGGCGATCAGCCTGAAGGGGTAAGAACCCAAAATAAGTTTGAAAGTGAGTGAATGAGAGGCTGCCCCTTCAAGCTTAGATAAATCTCGTTGGGATGTCTCATTCTTTCTTTTTGAAAGACTAAATTGCTTCCTCTGCTCTCCTGAACTAGCTGCAGCATGGGCACTCAGTGAGGAGAGCTGAGAGAACTCAAGGAGGTGTGGCCATCTACCTGGACAAGGTATGCATGTGCTCCTGGAGAAGCTGCAGAAGTGGAGGGCAATGGCAGAGCTGTGTGCAGAACCCAGGACTGGAGTAGCAGAGCAGGATATTCAAGATTCACCTTGAAGTCCTGCCTTTGACTCTTCAGACTTGTTATGGTCTGCCAGTAGGATCAATTTTAGTTGAGGAATAAAAAGAACAACTCATAAGTGAACTGTCATTTGCTCTTCTTCCTCAGCTGAGCCATAAGTCTGAGACATATGTCCTGCATCTGGAGCAGAAGATTGGGGTGATCAACCTGAAGCCAGGCCATGTCAGGGTCTATGACTACTACCACCCAGGTCAGTGTGGAACTACGGGATGCCAGACTTGTCTGGGTGTTTGCACTTGGGTCTGTGCAAGGATAACTTGGATCTCTCTTGTCCCATTGCAGAGGAGCAGGCCCTGGCTGATTATAATGTCTTCTGCATGTGAGGTAGGTGTGAGTCCCTTCCTCAGCCTCTACAGAGGCTTAGTAGCCTTGTGATGTCTCCTCTACAGCCCAGACACCTCTCTCTGTCCCATAGGAAGAGTCCTATGTATCTCTGAGTCAGCATGTTCCCTTCATCTAGGACTATATGGAACTCCCTAGGCCTGCAGGGACTTTCACCTCAATTTGTGATGTAGTCTTTGCTGGACTGGCCTACAGGCAGGAGGACATGAGGTGATTGACACCTGTCTGTGCTGTCAAGGACTAGACGTGTGCATTTTCTGGGACTCTCTGTCTGGGCTGTTGTAGTTCTTGGGTCTGCCTGCCAGCTGAGTGACAGTGCTCATGGGTGGTTTGTGCTGTTCCAGAAGACCTTTCCAGCAGAATTCATGGTACTGCTTTCAGCTGACTCTGGTTGGATATGGAGAGTCCCTCTTGCTGGGGAGGGGCTGAGATAAAACAGGAGCATTGCTTCAAAACAGAGAAACACTTTCCTGTAGAGTCCTTAGTAAGAGCCTGGTCTCCCTAGCTGTTAGCATCCCAAGGTTAATAATTTGGGTCATATTATTTGCTCTCTGGGTTTACTCCCTCTTCTGCTCTCATTTCTCCAGGGACTTGGTTTGCTCCCTTTTACTGTCCACTGTTTCAGGCCACAGCAATCCCATTAGAGCAGCCCTAGGACAGCAGGGCTGCTGCATTATTGCTTCTGGTATGATGGGCACGTGTCACCTGGAAAGTTACATCTTGGTGGGCTTGGGATATTGGTGCTGGGACAGATCTCAAGTTGGCTTCCAGGACTAACTCCAGCCCAAGCCATCCTTCTCATCCTGTCAGCTATTTCCTGATGAATTCTTTGGGGTGTCTGATTAAATCTGATTGTTTTAATATAGGGAGTTTCTTGGCTGTAAAAAGAGAGAAAATAAAATACAAATCACAAATCTGGGTATTGTGGTGTGTGTTTGGTCTGTGACAGAGGGTTACCTTGGAGGGAAGAGCAGAAGGAAAGTCTTCTAGAGAGACTGTATCTGAGCCCTGTACCTGATACTCATTTCTTCTAGCACTGGCTTGCCCTCCAGCAGTGTCGTGCAGCCATCTGTAGGGGGTGACAACTCCTAGCCCTGCATGGAGACTGATGCCACTGAGCATCACCTACCACATACAGGTGTAGCTGAGCAATAAGGTCTTGGCTGATTCTGAGCTTTCCATGGATGTAAAGTAAATCTACCCTCTGGAGTATCTCACAGATTAGCTTCTGTCCTCCTAGCACTGGAAGAGGGAGGGGAGTAATTTTAGTTTCTGCACCTCCCCTGAAGCTAGTTCTTGCCCAGGACCAATTCCAGCCTGAGTTGTCAGGTAGGAATAACGCCCCACAGTTGAACCCTCCCCCCTAATGAACTGCTGGAGGGCGAATAGGGTCTTTGTCACAGGATGAGGAGATGCAAAGACAATTTAACAATCAAAGCATAGGTGAAAGTTCAATGTCTATCACTGCCTTTTAAAGTCAGCCATCAGGAGGCCACCAAGATGATCAGGGGAATGGAGCATCTTGTTTGCCTCTCCTATGAGGAGAGGCTGAGGGAGTTGGGGCTGGTCAGCCTGGAGAAGAGAAGGCTCTGGGGGGACCTTACAGTGAAAGGAGAGGTTTAGACTGGAGATTAGAAAAAAGTCCTTTAATCTTCTGAGGGTGATGGATTCCTGGAATGGGCTGCCCAGAGAGGGGGTGGAGGCCCCATCCCTGGACTCATTCAAGGTCAGGCTGGATGGGGCTCTGAGCAACCTGCCCTAGGTAGAGATGTCCCTGCTTGTGTAGGGAGGTTGGGCCAGATGACCTCTGGAGGTCCCTTCCAGCCTAAACCATTCTATGATTCTATGATTTAAGGAACTCCAGCTCCTGATCTAAGTTCTTAAGCTTGGTAGTACTGTGTCCCTGTATGGTCTACACAGGCAGGTTTCCACAGACCCTCCCTAGAGCTGGCTGTGAGAGTGTGGTGGTTAAGTGCAAGGTCAGGCTTAGGAGTGGAAATTCTGGAAGTGGGGTGGGGTTTGAGAGTCTGGCTTTGGCTACAGCCCTGCAAGTTCTCCAGACCAGACCCTACACGAGGGCTGGGATCTGTGGTGGTTTAAATGGAGGGATTTGGAAAGTGTGTTTGAATTTCAACTTTGAAGTTCCAGAGTGATCTCAGCAAGTCCCATCTGTAAGGTAAAGACATAAGTGTTGCAAACTCTTTTGGTTAAGAGCAAACACTCCCCAAAAGGCACCAAGGAGATCTGCCAGCAAGGCAGGCTGCTGAAAGCCTGCTTCATGCTTCAGGTGCCTCTTAACAGGACCAGAATAACATATACACAAAATACAGCACTTAGGTGTTACCAGTGCCTTGTGCAGTGCCAGAAGTGGCTGTGCTGAGGTTGACTTCATTCCAGGTGTCACTTTCTTCCTCCTTCTGCACCTTTGTTTAAACAACAAGAGCTTTTTCCTTTACTTTATTCAATTTCCTCAGCAGTCCACGAGGAATGCAAAGTCTTAACTCTGCAGAACAGGATTTTTGCTTTCTTGGAAACTTTTTAAAAGCAATTTTGCAGCTTTCTGCACACAACTGCGGCAACAAGTCTGATAAAAATCCCTGGAATAAGAGTTTTATTGGCAAAGCAACTGCTGTAGTGGTCATACACATGTGTGTTCTACCTCCTCCTCACTGACCCCAGGAGGGGTAGCTTGTGTATGAGCCCATTCACACACACAGAAAAGCCTCTCATCTGCATATGTGTGCACACATGCTGTAAAAATTGCACATACTGACATTTTGGACTCAATATTCCTTGCAATTTCTACTCCTGCTTTTTTAACTTCTCTTCTGGATCCTCAAAAATGTTCTTTCTCAGATTTAAACTGCAGTACCCGTGGCCTCTGGCCACATCAGAGAGGGTTTGGAGAAGCATGGCTGTGTTTCAGGAGAATATAAAGATGGGGAAAGAAACAGCTTTTGAACAAAACCAATTCATTGCCTAAATTTGCCCCTTTCTGCTTAGAGCAAGATGTGTCAAACATCATAATAATTTATTTATTGTTCTCAAAATCAAAGGGTTGAAATGCTTCAACCTGGAGCCTTGGTGGTGTCTGTGCTTCCATCTAGCTTGTGATCAGGTCCTCTGCTAGAGCACTGCCTGCCTCCAGGGACACAAATCCAGCCTCAGCTCCTTGTGTGCACCTTGCCTGTCTGAGTCAAGTGTGCCCAGGTAGCCAGGAAGGTCAACACCATCCTGGCCTGGGTCAGGGATAGTGTGGCCAGCAGGAGTAAGGAAGTGTTTGTGCCCCTGGACTTGGCACTGGTGAGGCTGCACCTTGGATGCTGTTTTCAGTTTTGGGTGCCAGAGGATAAGAAAAACATGAAGGTGCTGGAGCAGGACCAGAGAAGGACAACAAAGCTGGTTGGGGATTGGAGGACGTGTCTTATGAGGAGAGGCTGAGGGAAATGGGGTTGTTTAGTCAGAAGAAAAAGAGGCTAACGGGAGACTTTACAACTGCCTGAAAAGAGGTTGTAATGAGGTCTATGTTGGCCTCTCTCCCTAGTAACTAATAACAGGACAAGAGGAAATGGCCACAAGTTGTGCCAGGGGAAGTTCAGATTAGATATTAGGAAGAATTTTGTTACTGAAAGAGTAGTTAAGCATTGGAACAGGCTCCCCAGGAGGCGATGGAGTCACCATCCCTCTAGGCATCCAAAAAACAGGTGGATGTGGTGCTTTGGGACATGGTCTAGTGGTCATGGAGGTGTTGGGTAGAAGGTTGGATTTGATGGTCTTGGAGGTCTTTTCCAACCTTAATGATTCTATGACTCTAAGTGGTCAGTGGGTCTGTGGGCTGGGGAGGATCTCAGCACAGGTACTCTGTGCACTGCCACAGTTTCCAGTGGGTACACACTTCTGCTAAGAGGTGCTGTCTTTCCAGGCACCTCCTGGCCATCAGCAGCTGGCCACCATGCCAGTAATGGGAGATTGATATGGGACTGAGTCAGATGAAGCACGCATGCCAAGCCTGTGACTTTATTGTTGCTGCTCCAACATTAATTTCATTCTGCTTCATTGTCTGGGAGCTGGATTGGGTTGATTGCTCAAGATGCAGATTTCCCATCAGTGCTAAGTCCAAAACTTCAGGGGTTTTTAGGCATCTACTCTCACAAAGCAGCTCCTGGAGTCAGTAGGAGCCAGGACTCACAATACTGTTGCCATTGTGAACCCCTGTGCTGGAATCTGGCTGCTGAAGGATCTGTCTGTCCCCTGGCACTGCTGTGGCTCTGCTGTGAACAAACAAATCTCAGCTGGGATTGTTCAGCAGGCACTGCCTGTGCTTTTTGAAACCCAGGGAATGAAGGGCAGCCTCGTGCCAGAGAATGATACGTGTTCTTGCTCCAGTTCCTGCTCCCTTGTTTATCCAGGTGCGCTAGCACCTTTTTCTCAGCCATTGGCACCAGCATCTCTAAGCTGAACAAAGAAAAAGGAGAGAGGATTTCTATCTGCCCACTGTATGGTGTAAAAACCCCCCAAACCCTAGTTTCCTTGTTCTGCATTAGTCTTTCCTAAAGAAAAAGAAAATATTACTATGCCCTACCTATTTAAGAGCTCAGGCTGGTACTGGAGGATAAATCAGTGGTGCATTTTGAGAGGAAATGACCACTACCCTACAATATAAAACTTCCTTATTTTAAGAATAAGTAGTTTCAAGAGCCAGCTTTTCTTTTCAAATATGGTAAGATATTAATGCAGAAGTTCCAGATAATCAGTAGACTACAGGGTTATATTTAGCATGTGGAAAGAAGCTCCAAAAGGAGATAGTGTGTGTTCCTGTCACCTAGGGCTATAGGCACAGCCTCTTGGTAGCTAGAGAAACTCAGACCATGTACTTCTTGACCTGCCTGACCAATGATTAACCCTCAATTCCATCCATGAGTGCACGTGTAAGTTGGCCCTGAAGTGGTCCAGAGAGGATGGTGTGATACAGCTGGAGGGAACTGCAGCTGTTGGATGTCCTCTTCAAACTGAAACACCCTCTGGGCTGAGATAAAGGGAGGACTCCAGCTCTGTCTGCTCTGTCTGCTCTCCTCCTGGGTAAGGCAGCACTTTGCAAAGGAGCAGAGCACTGTGAATATATGCTGCTTTTGGACACAGCCTGGTCCCTAGTTCAAGAATGAGACCTGCCTTGGGATCTCCAGGCTCAGAAAGCTTGAGGACAGTATGACCACAAGAGTTCACCGTGAGCTCCAGCTGAGTGCACGTGCCACATGCCAGCTGAAGTCAAAACAATGGCACTGGGACTGCAACGGGCACAAGGAGCAGGGTCAGTGCAGTGAAGAGGAAACAGCTGGTTGGATAGCAAAATAAAAAGCAAATTTGTCTGAATTATGCTGGCCCGTCCACAGGGGATTAGGAGAGCAGAGAGGCTGGAGTCCAAAAAGACTTGGATTGGCTGGGGAATATCCTGAATGGTACAACCCTGTGCCTGCAGCACTATAAACACGGGGATGAGGCAGAAGGCAGAAACTCTGGGGCTTCTTGGGAGAAACAGCAACAGCAGCAGGTGGCCTGGAGACCTTGGAATGAGAGAATCTGCACCCTACCTTCTCTCCTAACCTGCCCTCCAGAGGAATCCACCTCTTTGGGGGTCTCCCATGAAAATGTGGACTCCCTTCCTACTGAGCTGCTTGTTCTACACCCTGGGGATAGCAACACAACCGTAAGTGCCATTTAAACATCTGCTGTGATGCTGAGGGAGGGGCCAGGATGGCAGGGAAAGAGTGTGGGGCCCTGTGAGTCATCTCCTGGGATGGAATAACCATGGGATGATCCACAGCACACCACAAGCTATGTTATGAACAGAGGATCTTACTGGGGGTGGGAACCTCTCTTGTGGATATCTCCACAGTATGGAAGTTGGTGCAGACTGGCAGTGGGAACAAGAAGAGTGAGGGACTGCAGTGTGAGGCAAGGTGGAGGATAAAGTCAAGGGCAAATGAAAAGGGCTGCAGGGCAGGGGGTGATTAAGGAGAAATCAGTCTGCTGCCAAGGAAGCTGAGGAGTTATCTCAAAGCAACTCAAAGTGTGAATCCTTTTCTGTTAAGGGGCTGGGCTGTTGCATTTTCCTTGTGAACTGGAAACACCTGAGAATGGTTCCATCTGCAGAAGCAGAGATGATCTCTACTGTACACCTTTCTCTGCACTATGGTAGCATCCTCCAACGTTATGCACACACCAGTGTGACCTGAGGTCACCTGAAGCACTTCTCTTGTATTTGAAATAAACTATGAACCTCCTGTCATCCCTGTGAGAGGTGGAGTCGCCATCCCTGGATGTGTTTAAGCATCACTTAGATGTAGTGTTGGGGGATATGGTCTAGGGGTGAACTGGTAGAGTAGGGTTAATGGTTGGACATGATGATCCCAAGGGTCTTTTCCAACCTAAATGATGCTGTCATTCTGTGATTCTGTGATTCTGTTCACACTCTCATTGTCGATCTGTCCCTCTCACTCCAGCAGAACAACACCTCCTGCCCCTGGAGAGTTGGCAAACCCTCCTGCTTCCTCAGACCATAGAGTGTTAATGCCAAGAGTGGATGTGGTGTCTTGTTTTCCTACTGCAGGAGGTACCTGATCATCATTCCAGCTGCACTGCCCTATCCCTCTTCCCAGAGGGTGTGCTTGGACCTCCGTGGGGTGGAGAAGCCTACTCGTGTGGCCTTAACTCTTGTACATCCATCTGGCAACCTCAGTCTCTACCGCAGAGTTGTCCGGAACAACTGGATCTTTGAGTGCTCCATATTTCAGGTCAGGTTCATTCTTCAGCTGGCAGCTTCCAGCATGCTCTTTAGTATCCTGACTCCTCTCACTGGAGAAATAGAGACAGAGGATGGTGGGAGGAGACAGGGCATGGAAATGAGTGAATACGAAGTCAGAGAGAGTGTTTAGTGGGAGCCCGGTGTCTTTGCTCCCTGCCTTTCTCTGCACACATGGTACTGTTCCCATCTCACTCCACGTAGGCTCTAATAGTGGCCCTGTGAAGGGGAGGACACAATTTTGGTGCCAGCACAGGCTCCCTTCTCCTCTTCTGCAAGGTGCCAAGTGCACAGACACAGCTCTCAGCCACCGAGTGGCCACCCTGTGCTGGCTTTCAGCATAAAGCAGAGAAGAGGCTGCCCTCACAGTGCAGCTGGAGCAAGGAGAGCCATCTCCTGTGATGCCATCCTGGTCTCTCCTGACGCCTGCTAACCTGGTGGCTCATCTTTTGTGTCTTAGGTCCCCCAGCCTGCAGGCAGCCAGGAGGTGGGCACTGTCCAGCTGCGTATCTCCAATGGCCACTACTTCAAAACGAATGAAGAGAAGCAAGTCCTGATCCACAGGTCTGGCACAGCCACCTTCATCCAGATGGATAAACCTGTCTATAACCCAGGGCAGACAGGTGAGCACTGCCAGAGCACCATGACAGTTCCCCTGCCTGGACTTTGCTCCCAGTTTACTGTGAGTGGTGTGCTGAGTGCTTTGTGCTGTGTGGTCTCACATCCGTGGGGTTGGAGCAAGAAGCTCTCTGCTGCCTTCTGGAGCCATGTGTCCACAGCCCATGTTGTAGGGGCAAGAGGGGACTGAAAGGGTCAATCTCACACACTCACATCTTCTTCTTGGTCAGGGCCAGGTAGAAGTGTTCTTCTCACAGTGCAGACTAGGAAATACAGGGGTAACTCTAGGTGTAGACATGGGGAAGACCCTACGCTGTGAGTCTGGCTGCTGTGTGCTGCAGCCTGTTTGGGGGGGAAGGGGTGGTGAGCAGGGCTGAGCAAAGGGTTAGTGGGGCTGCTGGCAGGGCTATGTGGGGAGATGTGAGGGAAGTGCAGGGCAGGTCTGTTGCCAGATGCATTCTCTCTCTGTAACATGCCCTTCTCCATTTTCTCCAGTGAAATTCTGGATCGTGACGTTGACTGAAGGTTTTGCTCCCGTTAACAGCAAGGTAAAGCCCATCTAGGTGGAGGAGAGGAAATCTCTGGGCTCCCTCTGTCAGGTCTGCCTCCTCTCCATGCTGTGGAGGCTAAGACAGCCTTGGTATCTGCAGCATCCAGGCAGCCAGCACCAATCCTCTGCTAAGCCAAAGTGGAACAGCAGTGCCTGTGTGCCGACGGCTGTGCTGTCACTCTCACAGGGTGGCTGCTGGCTGGTGGGAGCCTTGGCACTGCTGATGGTACCTGGGGAGTGTGCCAGCACTCCTGGGTAGCTGAGTTACTACAGGGCAGACCAGGAGCTGCATGAACCTGCCCTCCTCTCCCCCCAGCAAGAAACAAGCAGGGTTTCCAGGGACATCTGTGGGCTGCTGGCTGCTGGCACAGTTACCAGACAAGTCGTGTACAGACTCAGCCAGACCTGAAGCTCCCCTCCTGGAGCTCTGGAAAGCTCAGCACTTTGTGAAAAGTGTTACACCTAAGGGTGCCAGGAGGGTCTGAAGCAAACTGGGATGCAGCTGCAAAATTGTAAGAAAAACTAATTGATATGGGAAAGGATCTGCATAAAGTAATCATAAAAAAAAAGAGAGAGAAATTATTATAACCAAATGAGACTGACTTGCTGCTGGCAGCAGGTCACTCTCTCTATGTCAAGGAAGTGAGAAGTTGCCAGAGACTTGCATATGTGATAGCCAGGGAACTGCAAGACAAGATCTTTCTGTGGTAAACAATTATTCCTGCAGCTATTTCACACTCCTCTGTCCTCAAGCAATTTAAAGAGAGTCAACAAGAATTCACCCCATGGTGGATAAATACTGATGAACACATTGACAGCATTGACATTAGACTGAAGTTATGAAAATAGGCAGCCTGCACTTTCTTATTTTTGGTTTCAGTGAAAACAGAGGTGCTGATGAGAACTTGTATGAAAGTTTAGAATCATGACCAATGTGAATTAATGTGGCCTTCTGGTTACAGACCAGTTACTCTCCCAGGCCCCTGCTCCTTTTTATGCCTCATGCTCCCAAAATGACATGTCCTCTCTCCAAGCCTTGCTTCCTAGGCCAGGGATTTTACAGGAAAACTTAGGATGTCTATTTCCTATGGGTGATGCAGTTCTGCTAATTCTTGTGATTTGTGTTACCAAACTGGTGCCTTTTCATATTTGTGAACTTGGGGTGGTGGTATTTGTAAGTTTCTCTACTTTTCTCCTTTATTTTAATAGTGAACTTTAACTCTCGTGACTGTAGAGTACCCATTAAAGTGCATCTTAAAAGTCCAGGGATCAAAAAGCAAATCCAAAGAAGAGCAAAGATTTTTACATTACCTGTTTCCCTTACTATTTCAAAGCCATTCTCCTGGTTTGGGTAGGCTCAAGCTCCTTATGTTGTAATGCTTGGGACTGATGGTGTTGGGTAAAATCCCAAAGGCTAGCTGGGTAAAATAAGTTTATATGCAGGTTGATATGTCATTGAGCTTCTGACATTGCTGTCTGCTTGCTTTGCAGTACTCGGTGGTGGAAATCCAGGTGGGTGTTTCAGGCTCCTCGGGTCTCACGAGGAAAGGTACTTCAGTATGGATAACACCTCACTGAGTCAGGTTTCTTTTCTTAAGGTCTGTGTATACACACACACATAATCCATCCACGTGCTTCTTGTAACATCCATTAGTGATACCAATGGTTCAGATTCCAGCTATTTCTCCACACCTGAAGCTGAGCCTTACAGCTCATCTCTGTGAGTCTAGGCAGTGTCAGGACCTTTCATACATTTTTTTTGATGGTAGTACAGAGTAGAGTAACCCTGGGTGGTTTGGGTTCACCTCCGCTGGTGCTCCAGCACTCAGGTTACCTCAGAACTATCTAGGGAAAAACCAGCAGTGACCTGTGAAAGCCTCTGAAATCCCTGACACACCTTTGAATCCTGAGTTCTGAGAACAGCAGATGTTGCTGACAGCTGCCTCTTCTTCCTTCCCTTGGTCTGCAGGACCCACACCAAAACCGCGTTGGCCAGTGGCTGGATGTGAAAGCAAAACAAGGCATTGCAGAACTCTCCTTCCAGCTAGCTGCTGAGCTCTCCCTGGGGACTTACACCATCCGTCTGCTGAACCCCAAAGCATCCAGTACCTTTAAGGTGGAGGAACGTGGTAAGATGGAGTATGAATTTCTTGTTTCTCTCTGTATGACAATAGATTGTAAACTAATTCACTGGCTGGGAGCTAGGATTACACAGATCTATAGAATACAGAGTGGGCAGTATCAGAGATGAACACAAGGGAGATTATGCTGGAGGTTCCTGGAGAAGTTATCTGCTAACAGCTAGGCACAGAGTGAGAATACACTGATGACCTCTGTGAGGCTGTTTGTATGGGGTGTCTGGGGATAGACAGAATTCTTTTGTTGGTTTCTCTGTTTTGAATTAGCCCTTGCTTTTACCTCAGGAACATGTTACTTCATGGGACTCCAGCCTTACATGAACACACTTTTCCCTTTTGTCATCTCATGACTAGGTAGCCTGTTGCCTTTGATGGAGTAACTCTGTGGTTTTTGTTCCAGTGTTGCAGAAATTTGATGTTTTCTTTGAGGGACCAGCTCAGATTTATGCTTCAGCTAAACCTTTCCCACTGCGTGTGTGTGGCAGGTAAGGAGGATGTTCAGGGGAAAGGAAAGAGTTCACCAAACACTGAGGGGATAAAATGCATATCTGATATGGCACTGATCTGCTGAGATAAAGGAGCAGGAACTGGTGTTTCCTTAGAATGTTACGCTGTGTCTTCTCACATGCTACTGAACATAAGTACCTTAGAAGCAGCCAGTGGGTTTCTCTACAGTCACTAGCAAAAAGTGAGCAGATGAGGGTGTGAAGGCGTGGCCTCAGGTGGTGTAAGCCCGAAGGAGGAAGGAGAATGATCTGGAAAGTGCTTTGTAGATGATAAAGAAGATGAGCTCATGTGTGTTTGGGGCTGGGTTGTCTGCAGACTTTTGGTTTCTTTC
The DNA here is from genome assembly GCA_013399075.1 of Chloroceryle aenea. Lineage (NCBI taxonomy): Eukaryota > Metazoa > Chordata > Aves > Coraciiformes > Cerylidae > Chloroceryle > Chloroceryle aenea. The sequence continues at coordinate 161,402 of VWZY01002502.1, forward strand.
TGCTGCTGGTCTGACATAATGTCCCATTAATTTGGGCATTTAAAATTTGATCATATGAAGCTCTAGTAGAAAACAGTACACCACTGCATCCCCAGGATGGGTCATAGATGTCTTCTTGTTGCTGATACTGTCAGGAGCATTGCTCCAAAGGGAAAGGCAGAGAGAAGTTGAGGCAGGGAAGGGAAGCAAGGCAGTCAGAATTTTCTGCACTGACAAGGGCACATTTCTGCTGTATCTTGCTAAAAAACAGCAGAGCAGGTCTGATGATGGGAACAAGAGTCCAGATGATGAGATAAATCCATAGTGAGGCAGGTCTGAGGTCCCTCTGTAGCTCTACTACTGCCATACCATGCACTTGCTGTTGCTGTCTGCAGGGACACGTTCTGCTGGTTTCAAACCTGAGCTACTATCAGTTGCACAGAGAAGCTGTGGATGCCTCATCCCTGGGAGTGTTTAAGCCCAGGCTGGATGGGGCTCTGAGCAACCTGCTCTAGTGGGAGGTGTCCCTGCCCATGGCAGGGGGGTTGGAACCAGATGATCTTTAAGGTCCCTTGCAACTCAGCCATTCTATGATCCCTACTGGGTGCTGCTCCATGCAGCGTGGACACATCAGCTGAAGTCAGCCTCTGTGTCTGCCTGCAGTTCCAGAACAGCAAGCACCCAGGAACGGGAGAGCTTTGGAGAGAGTGGGTCCTTTCTTGTCTGTGCTCTGTTTCCACCTCTGCTGGATACAGGACTGTGTTATTGCACTCCCCAGGTAGACAGTGAGCTCTATTTTCATTTATGCCCACTTACTTACCAGCTACATGAAGATCTTAACCAGGAAGGCTGCCTGTGTGGAGCAATGTGCTCATCAAAACACACAGCACCTCTGATTGACAGCTGCTCTGGTCTTCTCCCTGCAGGTACAGCTATGGGAAAGCAGTGCAAGGGATTGTGAAGGTGACTTTGTGCCAGAAGGCAAGGAGACGTCATCAGAATGACAGCAAGGACATCTGTAGGGAATACAGTGGCCCAGTAAGTAAAATCTGGGAAGATACCTGAGTAGTGCAGGAGCATCACTCAGAACTAAGTGTCAGGGGCTGGGGGAGTAGAATAAACTGCTACACATGGAAAGTTTGCCATCTGCTGTAATGCATATGTAGGTTAATTAGTTTTTATTCAATGAATGCAATTATTGTTGCCCAGACCAATTAAGAAGCCTCTGCCTCCAGAAGTTCTTCTTTGTAACTTTGCTTATTAGTGACAGGGACCAGAGAGTGGAAGCTCACAGAAAGCTTTAGAGCTCTGTTCTTTTCTGGAAAGAAGCATAACTTGCCAGAAATTGATGCAGTTTAAGAAACAACAATTACTAGAGCTTTCTTGGGTGAAAAATTGTGTTATTTATATATTGCAGCTTTTTATATTTTCCTTATTACATGTTTCCATTCCTATCAAAGTATTACATGATTGGGCTCTTCCCTTATACAGATCACAGAATCATTAAGGTTGGAAAAGACCTCCAAAGGCATTAAGTCCACCCATCTAACAACATTATTAACATGAACCACCAAACCATGTCCTGAATGCCACGTCTATACATTTTTCAAACACCTCCAGGGATGGTGACTCCACCCCCTCCCCAGGCAGTCTGGTCCAGAAATAGGACTAAGAATTATGATTAATTACAGTAGTTGTAATCTTCCAGCTCTGGAAATGATTTGTTACTTGGAATGTTAGTTTGATTCTGCAGCTCTTCTAGCTAGATCTATTAAGAGACTCATGTATTTTCTCTGTGCTTCAGTTCGTGCAGTCTTCAGTTTTCTACTGAAGCTAGAAAGTTGTCAACATTGGAACTTGAAACAAAACTGTGATGTGTGGTTGGTTTTATATTTATACAGTAGGAATTACACATATTCATGCATATAAACCAGAAAATACAGAATTTAACATGCCAGCCATATCCACCTCCATGTGAGTCTGCTTTATTACGACAGAGTGACTCAATACCTTGTGTTTCTGACTCCTTCCCTTCTCCCCAGTCCCAAGTAATATCTACTGCTTCCTACTGCAGACCATGAGCAAGGGGTGCTTCACCCCTTCTGTAAACATGTCAGTCTTCAACCTGGATCCTGGTGAGGAAAACAGCAAGCTCCATGCAGAAGCCTCTCTGCTCGAGACGGGCACAGGTACCCAGGGGTTCAGCAGGGAATGTGCAAGGGCAAGAAGGAACATCCTGGGGGGGTGAGGGTGAGAGTGGGCACACCTGTCCCTCTCCTCCTCCTGGTGCTGGGACCACCACAGGCCATGGAGAGTGATCCTGCCTGAGGAACTCAGCGTGCCCATGTAGAGCTACTCTGACAGCAGCAGGAGGATGAGGAGTGGCTGGGAGCATGGTCCATAAGGCCACTAAGATGCTTGGAGATGTCAGGAGCAGCCTCCAAACTTTAAAGGGATCTGGTGTTGGGAAGGAAGTTTGAGACATTGTGCCTAGAGGGGTTGGGAATACAAAGTGAGATTAAACTAGGGTGCAGTAGTTGCCTCAGGGACTGATCCTGCTTCCCTTGTGCTCTGCATTCCAACAGGGGTGCAGATCAACACCTCCAGACAAATCCTCATCTCCAGGACAACTGCAAGGGCAACGTTTGAGTCATCAAATGAGTATTACATCCCTGGAGTACCCTACAAGGGGAAGGTGATTTTTTTTTTCTTCCTTGCTTCTTCCCATCATTTCCCAGGAAATTTATTGTCTAGTAAATTTTGCTGACCCAAGCCATTTTCTGTTGCTCAGAGACTTGCAGTGTGTCACATTATTTGACAGTGTGGCTCCAGTTTCTGTGTTGAACATTTCCTGATGTGTTTACACCTCCAGCTTCTGCTGAGAGCAATGAATGATGTCTCAGCAGGGTTGCTGGGCTGCAGGATAAGCCCACCTAACACAGGGGGTTCTGTCTTTGTCAGATGGAGTAAGGTTTTGGGTATAACATTGGAAGAAACATCTGACTGCCTTTTCTGCCTCACCCTGTTGTTACCAGATGAAACTTCGGGATCACTATGGCAATGGTCTGAAAAACAGAAAAGTTTATCTCCTAGTAAAATTCCTGCGGCGTCGGTTTATCAAAACATACATCACAGATGACAGTGGAACAGCATCATTCAACCTGGACACAACTGCCTGGAACAGCTCATCGGTCTCTTTGGAGGTAAATCCCGAGTCTGCACACAGGGATGGGAGAATCCTGGAGCTCTGTCAGTGCTCCTGCCCTGCAACCCCCCTGCCAGCTCAGGCCTGGGCTCCCCACACAGCCCTCCTTGTGCAGAAAGGCACCAAGCAACAGCCTTTCCCAAACCAAGCAAATGACATCCTAACAAAACACCGAGGCATGAAACTCTTGATTTCTCTGTGTCTCTCTCTGGCTGCCTCTCAGGGAAGGTTCACACTGGACGATCTCACCCACACACCTCGAAAAGCTGACATCAGTTACACAAATGCTTACCATCACCTGCAGCCCTTCCACGTCACAACCAAGAGCTTCCTGGACATACACCCACTGACAGAGACACTGCCCTGTGGGCTGAAGCAGAATGTTCAGGTGACCTTTACACTCAGTCGGGATGACCTGGGAGAAGACACCAGCCGTATAGGTTTTGCATATTACGTGAGTAAAGTAGTAGACAACCTGGGGGTAAAGGATGCCCTGATGGGACCAGACCCTAATGAGCTGTTGAGGTTGTAATTTAAATAATTCCTTGAAGGACATCAGGAAAAACTTATTCTTGAAGAATTCTGTGAACACTGCATCCAATAAAGCTCAGCCTGTTCACAGTGGGATGATGGTATTGGGGTCCCAGACACCTCCGTGGATGGGAGGAAGCTTCTACCTTTGCAGCCCATCACCCCCTTAGCTTCTGCCAAGGCTGCAGCAGAAAGTGTCTTAAGCAGAATCTGCTGTCAAACTCTTCTCCCTTTAAAACTGGATGGGGGAATCACTCTTTTACTCTGGTTATCAAAGAGCTGCTCAATGGAAATGGCTTTTGGTCTCGTTTGAAGATCTGCCTACTAGAGGGAAAATACTGTAGCAGTCTCTCAAACAAACCTCACTACCCATCCATTGCCCTAACTGGACAGACCAGACCAGAATCTCACATGTTAAAACTTCTCCTACACTGTGATGTCTGCAAATCTGATGGACCTGATCTGTGGGGTTGGTTTTGACCCCCAGTTTATTTATGAGGTCACCTAGTTGACTAGGTGAGTGTGACTGCATTCTGGTAGCAAACAGCAGTCTGCTAATTCCATGCCCCTTTTCCTGCAGGTGACTGGGAAGGCTGGAATTGTCGTCAGGGGCCAGAGAAACATCCAGGTTGGGAAGCTGAACAGTAAGTCTGAGGCAGCCAGACCATGGGGAACAGTGTGACCCAGTTGGTTTCTAGGTTGGGCTGTGTGAGTTGCCAGAGTTCCTCCCAAACTCCCCGAGTCTCTAAGTCCTGGGCAGTCAGAGAACAGGACAGAGGGAGAATGAAGAAGACATTGTGTCAGCTAGAAGAGGCTGAGAAGACAAAAAAAGGGAAAGAATGATGGGAGGAGAGACTGGGAGGACCTGTGTGAAGATGGATCACCTTGGGTCAGAGAATGGAGGAAGAGAGCAGACAGAGCTTCAGCGGGAATTGCACTGACAGTGGGAGATTATAAAATAGAAAAAAGGAGGAGAGCAGAGGATCTCTGTGGGGCTGTGATGACACTTTGCCTTTTCTTCCTCAGTGTTGAAGGGCTCCTTCTCCATCCCTTTGACCTTCACTGCTGACTTCACCCCGTCACCTTCCCTAGTGGTGTATGCCATCTTCCCCACTGGAGGGATAACAGCTGGCAGCATCCGTTTTGATGTTGCCTTGTGCTTTGAAAACCAGGTGAGACTCACTCCCGAGGCTGAGGGAGAGCTGATAAGCAGGAATCAGCAGGCCTGGGGGAAGGAGACCCTCAGATCCTTCAAAGAGAGAATGAAGGAGAAGAGAGGAAGCTCTCTTCTGCAGCACAGCACCCAGGGACCAGGAAAGCTTCTAGCAATGACTTCTATTCATAGAAGCAGAAAAGATTCTAGCTCCCTCTTTCTGTCTGTGCTGTCTTGTCAGCCTCACCAACCCTCTTTCTTTCTCCTCTTTCCTTCCTTGGCTTGTTGCTGAAGGTGAAGGTAGGATTCCCAGCTAAAGAAGTCCACACTGGGTCAACAGTGCAGCTCCGGCTGCAGGCAGCCCCTGGCTCCCTGTGTGCAGTACAGGCAGTGGATGAAAACATGTTCTTCATGAGACCAGAGAGCGAGCTGACAAGCCAAATGGTGAGTGTCTGTGCATCAGGGAGTGATGGGTGAGCTGGTGGAGGAAGGCAGGGGCTGTGGCAAAGCAAACCTGAGGCTGATGGATGAGGAGGTCTTTGGGTGGAGGGGAAATTGTGTTCTGCCTAAGGAGATGGGCAGGAGGTGGAGCCCAGCACCTGGAGGTATCTGCAGATTGTCCAATACTTCCCTGCCTGTGAGTTTCTCTAGGTCTACGATTTGTTTCCTGCTGCCTACCGACAAGGATACCCTGCCCAGGTAGAAGAGAAATCAGATCACTGCGTTCAGCCTCAGTCCACATCATCTTTGCTACGAGGGAAGCCACAGCATTCCTTTCAGCCTGACATCTTTAAACTCTTCTGGGTAATCACCTCGTGACTTTTCCCAGAGCTGGTGAAATTAGGAACATCCGAGGTATCTTTCTCCTGAAGAGGTCTGAGGAGGCCTTGCCCTCTCCAGACAGCCCCTGCTGTCTGTCTGACCTAGCTGTGCTGTCTCAAGAGATGCACAACCTTGTTATGAGTATGAACAGCTGCATTCCCCTCTGCAGATGGAAAAAGCAGATGGGGAGATCCTGGACCAGCAAAACACAGCTTTTTGGGCTCAGGAATGAGGTCCTGGGCTGTGTACTGTTTGCATTATTAAAGAGAGACAGGGAGTGATCCCAAGCATTAGACCACAGATCATTAAATGCTCCCTGGTACTGTTTTGGGCTGTTCCCATGTAGGTCTCTTGCTGTTCTCTTGAAAGGACTAGCCTTCAGCAGCATTGACACGAGCCAGGCAGTGCCATTTGTCCTTGGATCTGGGGATCATACCCTGTCATCTTTTCTTTAGCAATAGAGACACATCCTAGGAAGCTCTTTCACAGCACAGGGACATTTCTTGAATTTGTGGACAGGCCCAAGTCACAACCCCAGGGGCTGAATGGGGAGTGTGCTTCCCATCACGTCTCTGTGTGACTTCAGAGGGCAAACTGCATCCAGTTCTTCCCTCCAGCATGCATGAGAGGATGGGGCAGGACACTCTCCTCTGTGCCCTTGACACTGGAAATGCATTGAGAGGAGCAAGACATCCTAGCATCTTCCAGAAGAGAGAGGTGGTGGCTTACTGGGGTCAGGGAGGCTGTCCCATGCATCCCTCAGTGCTGTGGCTGTTTGGGACAGTGCTCTGGGCACTGGGCTGTCCTGGCTCTGATAGTTTTCAGAGCCATTCTGAAGAGCAGTGGCCACTCGTCCCCACTCACAGACACTTTTCTGCCTCCCCTGCCCTCCTTGTTTTCCTAACAGAACATGGGGCTGAAAATCTTCTCAAACCTGGGAATCAAGAAGCCATCTCAATGCTTTCAACAGGCAGATAGGAAGCCAACCATGGGTGAGCTGCACTTTCAGCCTACCTGGGACATAGTGTCACCCAGATGGAAGAGTCCTCATCTCTGGGGTTCACTGGTGGTAAATATTGTCTCTCTGAGAGCAATGGGTGCTGCTGCCACAGACCAGTTCCCAGGTCCACCAGCCTCATCAGGGATGGACCAGTCCCTATAAAAAGGTCTCTGAAGAATGTCACTGCCTGAGTGTTGCCTGATATTAAAGGATGGCATTCCCTTTCCTGGTGCAGACGAACTGAAGTGTGGTCCAGGATCTGTTTCCTGGTGACTACCACACAGGCTATGATGACACCTGGCTTCTGTCCCCACCTGTACCTGCAGGGACAGTCACTTGCACTAGATAATCATCCTAAGGTGGCTCACATGCCTGCTGATATTTAAACAATTGCTTACAGAGGGCTGTGAGCTTTCTGCAGACAAGCAGATAGTCTTGTTATTCACAACATTACAGAAGTGTTGGTTAAAATGACTCTCTGAAGGTCCATAGTCTCTTTAGCACCAACTCTGAGTCAGGTCAGCAAGAAGCTTTGTCTAAGCAAGTCTTGGAATACTTGCAACTACCTCAGTGCAAGCTGGTTTGCCTGTTACCACTCTCTTTTCCCTTCCTATGTTCCCTCTCCTACAAAATCAGTCCATTCCCTTGTGTTTTACTCTGCCAGACCCTTCCCTCATCTCTCTTACTGATTGCTCTGCCTCTTGCCCCAGAGCTAGGTTGGCTATCACTCACAGGGTTCACCTCTCCTACTCTGGTGGAACTCATTATTCTTTCTTTCAGGGGGACCTTCTACAGAAGACCAAAGAATGACTAAGGACCAACCCCAATTTACAACCCATGGAAGACTTCACCACTATTTCCCTGAAACTTGGCTCTGGAATCTGTTCTCTGTTGGGTAAGTGATGACAGATTTTACAAATGGACAGAGGGAGGATCCCTTTGTTACTGAGTCTTGGTGGACTTGCCTTTGTGTAAAAGACCAGCCACAGGTATAAAGAGAGGTCTGCATGTGATTTTTGTGGCTCTTCCCTGCATCTGTAGTGCATCAAACTGAAGGAGTACTAGACTTTGGGATGCAGAAAAGTCTACACAGGTCTAGAGAAAAGCAATACACTTCAAGACCAAAACACCAAGTATCCTCTCTTCACACACTGGGGTACACACGACTAACTTCTCAACCCAATGGGTGCACCAGCTAAATGTGGAGCCTTTGCTGCTAGAGTGCTTAGCTTAAGACTGATGAGGTCTCAGGGTAGGGTGCTGCTGCTTTCCAGAACATCACACTGTTGGCTGACATCATGCTGTCAACTGACTGTACACACCTGGAATGCTTGGGCTGTGTCTTGCTCAGGAGAATGGTATAAAGCCATTACTGATGGAGTTTAAGCAGGGGACACATTGCTGAGGTCTGCCTTGCAGTGAGCTGATGGAGCAGGAGTCACTGGTAATGTAGCAGAGGTTGAGCCATGAGCTCTCCCCATTGCAATGGGGTGAGATCATTTTCTTCATGCAAGTGCTTTCTTCCTTTCAGCTCCAGTGGCAGCAAAAGTGTCCTGGTCACAGCACCTGCTGCTGCTGCAGAGTGGAAAGTCAAGGCATTCTGCTTGTCCGGGAAGGGATTTGGCCTCGCCCCAACCACGAGCCTCAGAACAGTCCAGCCCTTCTTTGTGGATGTGACACTGCCACATTCTGTCATCCGAGGAGAGACCTTTGTGCTGAAAGCTACTGTCTTCAGCTACCTGCAGCAGTGTATACAGGTGTGTGCCCATGACACAGGTAATGCTGACACACAGCCATCCCTCCTGAGCTGCCCACTCATTCACCTGCATCTGTCATCCTCTCAGATCCACGTGGCCCTGGCTACATCCTCAGATTTCCAGGTGGAGTCATGCTGGAGCTGCAGGGACAAGGAGTGTCTGTGTGCAGAGGAGTCCAAGATCTTCATGTGGAATGTGACAGCGGTCCAGCTGGGTATGTATGGCAGGAGAAATGGGATCAGTGATGGGGAATCCTAAAACTGAAGCGAGAGGGAGTGGGAGGTGCAGAAAAGCCAGCAGAACCTTGCCTCTTCAGGATCCCTCAGTTTGTTCTTAGTGGTTCAAGCATGTCATCCATCATTTCTGCTTGCTTGCTTTCTTATGGGGATGGGAGAGCCTTGTGTGAGTGGTGATGTGCCTCATACACAATGAAAAGGGGACACTGGGGTCCAAGGGGCTGCTGGACCTTCTGTTGTTACAGTCGTGTGTAGTGCAGTGAAGTCACTGTTGGTAAGACATTGTTCCCTCATGCTTGGGTTGTCTGAATAAGCCATCAGTGCTGGCTGGCTCACCTTAACTGGCCAGATTGCTGAAGTTATGAAGACCAGTCACCCACTCTCAGTTAAAGCAAGTTGACTCCACTTGGCCACAGGTATAAGAAACAGTCTCTGTCCAATTTATTTGCTAGGGAGTCTGAATATCACAGTGAGGATAGAGGTGCAGGACAGCACAGCACGGTGTGGGGGCAGGAAGCCCTTGCCAGCTACCATGAGGAGGAGGTATACATTGGCTAAAGAATTGCTGGTCCAGGTGAGTACAAGAGCAGGCTCACTTCTCTCTCTTGAGTATCCCTGCCCGTGATGGAAGGCAGGCTGAGCTGAGCTAAATGGTTTTCTCTTCTGACTTTTTGACCAACATTAGCATACTCAGGCTGTGGCTGCTTGCTTTCTTCTCCCCAGGACCTAGCCAAGCCCATTTCCCTCTTGCAGTATTCTTTCTTGAGCTGCATTTATGTCTCTCTTTCTCCTTGTACCTTTCCCTGCTCAATCACCCATTGTACACGAGCTTTTTTATATGCTCACTGACCAGAGAGCCCCATCCCTCAGGCTTCTTGCTCCTGCTCTCTTGAGCAATGAAGCAGGCAGCTTCGGTGCAGATCTGCCAAAGATGAGGAGGATGGAGTCTCTGACAGCCTGGGGACTGATCACTGAATTTACACCTCAACTCGCTCTGACATTTTGCTGCTGTTTGGGAATTTTGTGTGTTCTTCTTTCTCCCGTCCCATGTTCACGCTCCTGCCCTGGCAGCCAGAAGGTGTGTTAGTGGAGAAGACTTACAACTCCCTCCTGTGCCCAAAAGGAGGTATGTGGAAAGCCTGAATGGGTTCTGCAGCCTGAAATAACTAGACCTGAGAGTAGGACTAAACTGGGAGAGGTTTGATGAAAGAATGTTTTCTAATTTTTTTTTTTCATGTAGGAAATGCCACTTCCTATTAGGCAGGAAAGAGTAATAACTATTATGTCCACATGTTGTGAATTTGCCACTCAATATAGGTGGCAAAATCCTGCTCTGTAGTCTTCTTGCCACACTATAGCCCTCGGGTGCTCCTGAGGCTTGATAGTCACCAGTCAGAGCTGCTCCAACCCTCCCATCCTGCCCCTGCAGCATTGCAAGTCTCTCCAGGCTGTCTTCCTGCCAAGGGATGACCAGCCAGGATTCCTGTGAAGTTTGTGAAGCGTAGCAAATTGAGTTGGGGAGCTTGGTGAGCCCTCAGCCTCATCAGCAACTCTCACATCTCTTCTAATCCGAAGAGTTTCCAGGCAGTGGCACTTGGTGTGCTGACTGGCACAGAGTGTAGGTTCCAGTGTATGAGAGTGGGTTGTAGGCAGTGTCCCATCAGCTGTGCCAGTCTTGTTCCTCTGATTAGATGTATTTGGCTTGATTTTCCATGCCACACCTTTATCCTGTTGTTAGCAGGAAACACGGCTGAAGATTCCATGTCCCTTCGCCTCCCTGACAACGTAATAAAGGGATCTGCCAGGGCTTCCATTTCCATCTCAGGTAAGTGATTTCTCTTGGGGGCTCACTGGCTGCTGCTACTGATGAGCATGGCTTAACTCGGTGAGGGTGTCAGAAGGTCCATCTAACATGAAACTGCTTGGAAGAGAGGATGCTGTTTCTATTCTCGGCGAGGTTTGCCAACAGTAGATGTTCAGAGTTCTGGATTAGCACTTAGGCTTTCGTGGGGAAAGGAATCTGCAGAAGAGAATAATCCTTATTTTTCTAGCTAGGACTTTGGAGCAGAGACTCGAGACCATTATTTTTACCAGGACTTTGGAACCTTGTCTAGGTGTTTGTAGATGCATCAAAGCTCATAACCATCTCATCTCCCTGTTAAGTTTTGCTGCTACAACAGTAGCTGCTGGACAGAAGAAATCCTTCCCAGCATTACTAATTGGAAAAGAACACTTTGGGGAAGCTACTGGGACCAAGCATACCTACCATTCAATATGATTGCTTTTCCTGGGCTCATTTGCCCTCATGCCAGAGCTGGTATGAAGCCAGGACTGGGAAAAATAGCCATGGATATTATACAACAGAGCTCCAAAGGAGGAAACTGAAGAGAAGGCTTTTCTGGCTGTCTGGGGGATATATGGCCACCTTCACACCACCTGGCTAGCACCCTGCTGCCTTAGTGACTTATGGCCAGGTAGAACAGGCCTGGCTAAAGACCAGAAGCATCTCAACCTTTCCCTAAGTGCTTTTATATTTGCCTGTGTGCGTGGCACACACTGAGCAGCTGCAGCTCTGCTCATAGCCTCTTACAACGAGCACTGCTTGTGGCTGGAGTCCTTCTGACTGCAAAAGCTGGTAAGGGAAAGTTCCTCAGGAGCTCCATAGTGTGGTAGCCCTGCATCGTGATGCCAGATTGGGAAGTGGCAAAAGAGTCAACACTCTTCATCCTGCACTCTCTTTTCCCCTCTCCCCAGTGTTTTCCTGAGCTGCCCACTGCCTGGCTGAGAAGCACCTCAAATCATGCACTTGCTTTCTTTCCTACACCCTTCATAGGTGACCTCATGGGTATGGCACTGCAGAACCTGGACCGTCTGGTGCAGATGCCCCATGGCTCTGGTGAGCAGAACATGGTGCTGTTTGCCCCCATTGTCTATGTGCTGCAGTACCTGGAGAAGACGAGGCAGCTGACCCCTGAGATCAAGGAGAGGGCAACAGGATTCCTGCGCAATGGCAAGTGTGACAAACCCACCTTGCTCCTCTGCCTTCTGTGTCCAACCTACCAACAGCTCTTGCCCGTAGACTGTCAACGTTGGCCTCTCTGGGTTACTGTGCTGTATTTAATCACTGTTCCCATCTTCCCAGGGTACCAGACGCAGCTTCTTTACAGGCACAGAGATGGATCTTACAGTGTCTTTGGGCAGCAGGATGGGGAAGGGAACACATGGTAAGCACTGCAGATATCCCTCCTTCCTGACTTCTCCTGTCTGAGAGCAGACAATGTGCCTGGGGGAGCTGATAGGATGCGTGTTCCTTCTTTTGGATGGAGACTCCAGGAGGTCTTTGTCAGGGAGACAGGCTGAGGGACTCGAGCCACTTGAAAAATCCATGAGGCAGGGGCAGCAGAGTTTCTGGCAAAGTGGAACAATAATGATGGTGGTCCCACGGGGCAGGAGGTCCCTTTTTTTGTGTCGTCACTGCTGTTGCCCCACAGACAACACCAGGTACTGTTGGTTATGTTCTGGCAGCCAAGAGGGGTACATACTCACTGGAGCTAGGTCAGGGAAGAGCAATAAAACATTGTTTTCCCAGGGAGGCTATTGCTTGGGAGAGTTTGAAAGAGCTGCACTGGTCCATCTTGACCTTGTGATGTCTGGGCTGGGAGAAATGGAGAAAGGAATAGAGGAAGAAAATGGGGAATTCAAGATTATCTCTAGATATCTGGGGGAGATGAAGTGCAGCAGGTAAAAGTAGAAGGGGTAAGATGTTTTTCACTTGTGAAACAACTGTGTAAAGTGTTAGTATTTAAGTAGTACATTTGTGGAGTCAGGCTGAGGGGGTCCTATAGACAATTTCCCCCTCTAGCTTGCTTTTGGCACCGCACTATGTCAGTGTTATCTTCAGGGTCAAGCACCAAGAGGCCTTTGACTTTGTCTTTTCTGTGTTTCTCTTTCTCTGGCAACTCATCCTCTTCCTAGGCTGACAGCTTTTGTAGTCAAGAGTTTCAGTCAAGCCAGAAAATACATCTATGTGGACGACAAGAACATCCAGGATGCACTACGCTGGCTAGAGAGAAACCAGCTCCCCAGTGGCTGTTTTGCCACCAAAGGGAACCTCTTTCACTTCTCCCTGAAGGTAAATGAGGTCCAAGCCAGGAAGCATAGCTGGGGAATGGCTGGGCAGATGTTGTGACAGCCCAAGACTGTGGCATTCCAAAGGATCCTGGAAAGTCACTCCCACAACCCATGCAACCAACCTTAGAATAGGGTATGAGGTGGTGAACATGTAAGGAATGCTTTTCCTTCTGGTGGGTCACTGCCTGAACCCTCCAAACAGCATTTAGAGAGTGAAAAGTGGATTTCCTTCACAGGGCAGCGTGGATGATGAAATCTCCCTGGGAGCATATGTTGCAGCAGCACTGCTGGAGATGGGTCAGCCACTGAAGGTGAGCGTGCTCTTGCTCCCTCCTGCTCTGCTGTATGGTCCCAAGCCTGATCACTGATATGGGCTTACACCAGCTCCTAATGCTGCCATTCTCCGGGCTGGGAACAGGTAGGTTGTTGCTGGAAGGGTGGCAATGTTGGCCACACTTTGAAGTCATCCTTAAAAAAAATTAGTGCTGTAAAACTGGCACGGTGCAATGGTGACTGTGGCTCCCAGTACACACTGGGACTGCACTGCCTGTTTTCTCAAGAGAGTGTGTAATTTAGTGAGTTTCTGTGGAGCTACATCAGGAAGACATAGTCCAGCTTCCTGGAATAAGCTCCTCTGCCCCCTGTTTTTTTTCCCCTGTCAGAGTTTGATGTGTCTCTTCTCCAAATGCAGAGCAAGCTGATGCAGACTACCTTCCACTGCCTGCAGCAGGCAGTTCACAACATCACCAACATCTACACAGAAGCTGTGCTAGCCTATGCCTTTGCCCTGTCTGGGGACTATGAGACAACTGAGAAGCTGTTGTACAAACTGGAGGAACAAGCCATCAATTCAGGTGCTGGCTGGTGGTTGGGGTAACGCTTCTTGTTGAACTGCTGGGATCATTGCCCTTCTCTGGACCTGCTCCAGCCCCTCAATGTCCTCCTTGTGCTGTGGTGCCCAAAACTGTACTCAAGGTNATGAACCCCCAGTTATGTCCTCTCCATTTAGCCTCATGCTCCTTTGCCTTCTGCAGGAGGACAAATCCACTGGAGATCCAAGCCAAGCTCTCCAGCTTCCACAGACTTCTGGACTGGTGCTCCATCAATGGACATAGAGTTGACAGCCTATGTGCTCCTTGCGTACCTCTCAAAGCCACAGGTGCATGCAGGTGACATGACAACTGCAGCTGGTATTGTGTCTTGGCTGACCAGGCAACAGAATGCCTACGGGGGCTTTGCCTCCACCCAGGTAAGGAGCAGCTCCCCACGAATTCAGATACTTGTCACCTGCAACCAAGGTTGTCAGGCTGAGCCCTCCTGAGGTCTTCCTGCTCCAAGTCAGCTTCCCTAGAGCTGATGCTTTCAGAGGGATAAGTGTCTCTGTCCCTCTCTAGGACACAGTTGCTGCTTTGCAAGCCTTAGCAAAATATGCAGCAAGGACCTTCAGCACATCAGGACAGGCTCTTGTCAGGGTGAAGTCCCAGAGGGGCTTCAGGAAGATTTTCCAAGTCAACCGCCAGAAGCGGCTGCTGGTACAAGAGGCAGCACTGACAGAGGTCCCGGGGCAGATCCTGGTGCAGATCCATGGCAGCAGCTGTGTCTTTGCTCAGGTCAGGTGGTGGCATGAGTGTGGCAGAGAGGAGATGCAGGGAACTCTGCCTCTTCTTCCTGCATGAGATCACACCTGTCCTTTCCCCTTCTGGCCCTCGCTCTGCAGACAGTGCTGAGGTACCACGAGCCTCTCCCACGGGCTGCTGTAACCTTCACTCTGCGTGTCAACACAGAGCTGGCCAACTGTAGCCAGGCCAATGTGCGTGTCCTCACCATCCGCATCCTTGCCAGGTGACCCTAGGGGCTGTTTACTCCTCCAGCAAGACCTGCTGTGCTTGGGCACAGCAGCTGGGAAAGACTCAGGGCTGCAGTGGAGGGAGCCAGCATTTGAGGGGGACAGAGGGTGAATTTGGCAGGTGGAAGGAGTGGGGAAGGAAGATGTTGGCTGCCTCCTGTCCCTGGTCCCATATGGGCTACTTGGCTCAGGGTCCTGCACACAGGGTGGTGGAGGAAAGGGGGACTAAGAGCACATTATTCTTATAAAGTCAGACCTTCTGACTGTTTCTTCTTCAGCTACATTGGGAGGAGAGTCGTATCTAACATGGTCATCATGGAGGTCTCCCTGCTGTCTGGATTTGTCTTGGCTCCCAGATCCAGGATGCTGGTGAGGACTTGGGAATAAAGTGGAAAAAGGTGGAATGGATCCCACCTGCTTGCTACAGCTGGGAACTGCTCATTTCAGGCCATGCAGAAACTAAATTATCAGAGACCCTTTGCTGTTGTAATTGAACTCAAACCTCCCATTTCCATATGGGACCCAAAAGGGTTTGCTACAGGAAATCAGAGGTGGTTTGGCTTCTTCTACCAAAGCCAGGACCAAAACATGCTGCTGGGTGTACTAAACACCAGGATTTGTTTGCCAGAACTTCTAAGACAAGGTTTCTCAAGGAGATTCTAGTTCTAGCAAAAAAGAAAACCGTTTTCCTATTAAGCCATAAAGGAAAGCCCCCAGGCAGGTCTTCAAGAGCAGTCCAGCACTTTGTGAGATAACAAGAGTGTTTTCTGATGCCTGCACCTCTTTGTTGACCACACAGCCTTTTGTCCCCAGAGAGGGAGGTTCCTCTAACTGAGCCAGGACAGCCTAGTTCATCTCCAGGAAGCTCACAAGGGGTGTCCAGGAAGGACTACCAAAGATACGACCATTAAAACCCTTATGCATGAGAAAGACAAAGTTCCACCCAGAGTCCAGCTCCATAGCATCCCTTCAGTACAGCAGTGGGTCCCTCAGGTCAGAAAGCCCTAAGGAAAGCATTCACTAACTTCCTTGTGTTATTGTTTCCCACCCTAGCTGGAGCGCAGAACCATCGTTAAGAAAATAGAAGTGAAAGCTGATACAGTCTACATTTACCTGGAGAAGGTGAGTTTGGTTTTGCACAGTGAGAGGCCAGAGGACAAGGAGGTGTGTGAGAAGCCCAGTGCTGGGCTAGGCATAGGGAAAGGGTAAGAACTGTGGGCAGAGGAAGCTTTCCCAATTTCATTGTCATAGCTTTTGCTATTTCTCTAATGGATTAGGGAGGTTTAGTGAAGGAAAATATTCAAGCTAAGGAAGATGAAGATGCAATGATTTCTTTCTTCCCTTCTTTGCCTATCTCTTTCCACCTTCCACAAGCTCAACGATGAATCTCAGACTTTCATTCTGCAACTAGAACAAGTAATTCAGATGAAGAACCTGAAACCGGCCAGCATCAAAATATATGATTATTACCAGCCAGGTGGGTTGCAGATTCCCTCCTACTCTAGGCTTGGGACCTGGGTTCCCAGTTCTCTGACTGTGAAAAGACATTGTGCAGCCTTCTCCGTGTAACCAACTCCCTCATTTTCTTTTCCAGAGGAGCAAGCCTTGGCTGACTACAGTGCTGTCTGTAGCTGAGGTAGGCAGCAAGTCCCTGCACCAGGAAATGATGGGGCTTGGGTGGGAGAGAGGAAATGTAAGGAATAAAAGTTAGGAAGGAGGATGGCAATCACTGGGGAGCATATATCCAAGTAGAAAGAGGAACTTGCCTGTGGCTAGGTGTGTGGAGATAGGATGGGGGGCTCTTCTGCAGCTGGAAGGCTCTGGTGGAAGGCAGAGGCAGGGATGGTGTCTTTCAAAATGAGTGAGGAAGGAAGGGAGGGCCAAGTGTCTCATGGAGAGAGAATGCAGAGCTAGAGCAGCCTGTGGTAAACAAGGGCCTTCAGACCCCTGCACGGCTCCATTCCCTCCACTGCTCCCTATATTCCCTGCAGGGTAGGAAAGGAGGATTCAGGGAGTCAAGGAAGCAAGCTGAAGCTGGGAGGATGTCATATTTTGTCTTGATGGGTGACACACACAGCTGCCAGAAGGGGGATGACTTGTTATTAGTAGCCTGAAGCCAGGACAAGCCTAGAGAAGTCCTTTCTGGGAAGACAAGACAAGATCTTAACATGGTACATGCTGCATCCTGACACCTTCCCCAGAGTGCTGCCTAGGGACCTGTTTAGAGACCCATCCCCACTCCTAGCCAAGACAAAGCACCTTCCACATCCTGATGATAGACTTGGAGAGACTGGATCATTCCCTCCTTTTTGTCTTCCTTTCTGTCCCCACAATGACACATGGTTCCTCAGAAAGGGGTGAAGGATATCACAGATGTGTGACAAAGGAAAGGAGAAGAACTGCCACGCCATGACTCTTGCCTTTGCCCCATATTTCAGGAGCACTGAATGGAATGAAGTGCCTCATCTGGGACACAGCCCCCATTAAAGTTAAGCCCACATGGTCCTGTGCCTGAGTGGATGGAGTGAGGGATCACAGCAGTCGTGCCTGCACTGTGAGGGTGCAGGGGTGGGGGAGGGAGAGGGTGACACACCTGGGAAGAAGAATTAAAGTAAGCATGACCCCTGATCTTGTTGCCAGTGTGACAGTTCTTAATGAACTTCATGTCTTAGCCCCTAAAGATACCATTTCTGCTGTTGCCAACCTACAAACCTTCTCCTCTATTGCTCTCTCTTCATGCTTCCCATGGTTTCTCTTAATTCCCAAAGCAGCACTCAGGCAGCATGGAGTACAAGATGCAACTGAACATGCTGTGCCAGCTGTACCTCCTGTGCCCTTCCCGCCAGCTCCTGTGTCATCAGCTCTTCTTTGAAGCAGTCTACAGATAGTAATGCAGTGCCTTAAGATTCCAGGCCCTCAGCCTTGCCAATTGCTCTTGATAAAGGTCTCTAAATGCAGATGTTGGCCAAATGAACTGTTGGAACATATCCCAGCCCTCCCTTGCCTTCAGCTCCAGTTTGCATGGTGATCACCTCCCCCAGGTACCTCGGTGCATGCCCTACCTGTCCCTGTGCTGCTGGAGGGACAGAGGTTTGCACGTGTACATGTACCTGCACACACAGAGCAGTGATGAAGAAGTTGTTTTTTTTTTCCTGGGTGCTTTTAAGTGGAATTTTGCTGGTTTGGGAGAAAACCAGTAAATCTGAATAAGCACTCAGACAGTTCTAGTCACCTCATTTTTAATAAGATGCCAGGCACAGTCTGAGCCTTTCAGAAACAAGCTACTCAGCAGGACATTTCAAGTATTTTCTCTTTGCTTCTCAGCTCCCATGTGGTGGCTTTTGGTAAGGGTGGCAAAGGCCTGATGGACAGAGACTTCAGAGGATGGCTCTGTCCCTGTTCCTGTGAAGACATCAAAGGACAAACAAACCTGTGTTCCTGATGTATTAAAACTAACCCCTGGGAACACAGGGGTTTTTTACCTCCTTGTGACCAAGCAGCACTGCCAAGCCATCAAGGCCAGGGCTCTCTCTGACTCTACCCATACAAAGCCAATGGCAGAATCTCCACTCAGTGTGGAGCTTGTGGCAGGCATCCCAGGGCAGGGCTGTGAGCCTCCCATGGGTGATTCATGAAGCAAGTGCTTTTCTCCATCACATGGGCTGTGGGCAAGGAAGCATGCAGATGAAAGCAAAGTTTAGAACAGGAGCAGGCACTGGTCACATTCACTGGTTCAAGTTTTGCCATTGCATCTCCCTCCCTCTCCATAGTCTTCAGTACCACGCCTGTGATGACCAAAGTGCTGTCGGGGCCTCACCTCACTGGCATGGAGCACTGTAGCTCATCACTGTAGTTTCTTCTGGAAGATGAGAAAAAAAAATGCTGGTGAGATACACTTGCCAAAAACTCCTTAAAGCAACCCAGTACTGTGCCTCTGTTTCTAGGATAAGTGTTCCCTAGCTTACAGGCCATGCCTCCCCTCTGCTGTGACACATCATTCCACTGTGCCAAAGACTCTGTGTGCAGTGAGTCTGCATTCACCCAAGTCATGGGGCTGGCAATCTTTTGAAGCTGTAAATCTTCAAACAGCTCCATTACTGTTATGGATTCCTCACTTTCTGAAGCAATTGCAATTCCTAGACAATTTCTATCATTTTATTCCAGAGAAAAGATGAGTTCTTTCAGAGTGTCATTCTTAAAGGGACTTTCATTATTCTAAGCCACCCCCTGACTATGGTCCCTCTGCCTTTGCTGCCTCCCTCAAAATGAGTGTACAAAAGCACGGCTCTGAGCTCCTCTTGCTGGCAGAGTTAGACCCTAAGTGGATCTACATGCCAACTTCAAACTTGCAAGGTCTGGGATTGGAGAAAGAAGGAGCTGCCATTTTGAAATCCAAGAGGGTAAGTCCATCACTAGAGAGCTTCTTCTAAGGGGCAGTTAGTTAAATATACCAGGGATGGTATTGTCTTAGACTTGAGCACTTAGAAAATTACTTTTTAAGGGTACAGTTGGGTGGTGTTTGCACTACAGCATCTGGGCTCACCTGGCATGTAGTAATCATAGACCTTGATATTAGCTGGCTTATGATCCTTCACTTGCATGTCCTGCTGCACCAGCAAAGTGTAGGTGTGAGGCTGTCTCGTCAGCTAAGACCAAGAAAAGAAAGGATTAGACTCAGAACCAAAGTCCTTTAAAACAGTCCCTTCCACCTCTTTCACTCAGGCTTTGTAGAGTCCTCACTACTGCTGACAGATGTGTTCTGCTTTTCAGTCCATCTCAGAAATATCTTTTACATCACATTTTGTGGCCATCCCCCATTTTTTTGGTCACCAGATTTAACTCCGCTCGTGAGAAACATCAAACACCCAGAGTGAATGTGCATTAGGTATCTAATGTAGATGTAAAAATAGCCCAGAGTCATTGTTAATCTGTTAATTAACGGAGCTATGGAGCGAGCACAGCTGCTCACACAAACACTGGTTTAATTCTGAGGTTGGCAAACTCTGAGCAATCATGGATGCTCCCTTGGATTCAGGTTTGCTTAAGGGTTTTCTAAGCATTCGGTCTTGCTTGCATTTGGACTGGTGCTTTTAATGATGATGTCAGCCTAAATTCCACTCACCTCCTCCAGGTAGAGAATAACTCGGTCAGCTTCACTTTCAACTTTCTTCACCAAAGGCATTTTCTTTAGCTGAAAATAGGGGGGGGAAAAATGTCAGAAAGAGTAACAGAAAGCAGAAATATGCAGGGATATTTGTCCTTGTGAGAGCATGGGCAAAATGTTCACATGAACAAGGAAGCCCTTAGGGTAGGGGAAGGCAAGATGTGGTCTAGAAGAGATTTGAGTATAAATATTTCCCAGGAAGAAAAGATTTGTGTTTCTCTGCCCATAGGAATGATCACAGTTCTACGTACAATCCTGCACAATAGACATCCACCACTATTCCCATCCCAGCTGGACACAAACTTGTGGTCTCACCTCTTCCAGTGAGCCTGCCACGGGGCTGTATCCAGATAGCAGCTCCACTTGGATCAGGACCATGTTGGTGGACACACGGTTCCCTGTGTAACTGCAGCAGGAACCCAGGGGACAGCACTAATGTTACTTTCCTAGCCATGATCTCCAGATACTCCAGCCCAGCTTTGGTACTCAGGCTGAGGAATCTGCCTTTCCTTACAGTGTTTCCTGGACTGCAACACATCTTTGTGCTTCCCCTGATCTCTCATTTAACTTTGCTGAGACGAGGAGAATAAATTCTTTGGAAGGGTTCTGGAGTTACCTCCAATATCACATCCTCCATCTACTCTCTTGGCAGTTCTAGCCCAAGTCAGACAGGGGTACAGCAAAGGAGAGCAGCGTGATGGTCAACCAGGAGCAGAGGAGGGAAGACTTAGCAGTGTCAGTCCCACAGAATCTTCACATCACTAGTGTTTTGGGACCTAATTCTAAAAGGTGGTGAGACCCAAAGACCTTGGGAGAACCCGTGGTCACTGGCACGCTAACAGGAGACGACCATCCTGAGCCATCCCTCTGGGACCTTGAACCTTTCACACAGCTGAGGAAAGCACAGTTAAGTGAAAGAAGACATCTTATCCCTGGGACCTCATGACTGAAGGGGAATCCTGCCCATCAAGAGACTGCTGTGATGCCAGAAGCTTCTGACACCGGGGAGGCAAGGGGCAGCTGAGTGTGTCCTACCGAGCGTGAACGGTGAGAGGGAACCGGGTGGCGTTGGGTGCGGTGCACTCTGTCTGCACAGTTACAGCAAAGGTGATGTCACTCCTCAGGGGAGGGATGTGATACCGCAGAACGGCCTGCAGGGACAGAAAGAAGCTAGTTGGCAGAGTAGTGGTGGGGTTTTTTTTTGCTGTATCCTCATTTAGCATTTGGCAGCTGTTTGCTGTCTTGCGCTGCCGTAAGAGAAAACTATGTGGCAGTGGAGGTTCTGCAAGTGCAGAACTTCTTGTGGTGTTCACTGGACTTCTTGGTGCAACTCTGACTGGGTGGAGATGATCCAGATTTCATCTGTGGAATTCCCTTTCTGTTGTATTCCAGCTACTCCTACCAGTCTTGAAGTCCAGATTCTTGCGAGTCACTGTAACAATCTGTTTTCAGTGTTGGATAAGGAGAAAGGTGAGAGGTCCCCTTCTTGCAAGGCTTTTCTCCAGACAGATCTTAAGTCTGAAGAAAAGGAAGCTGAGGGGAGACCTCCTTGCTCTCTACAACTACCTGAAAGGAGGTAGTAGAGGTGGGTGTTGGTCTCTTCTCACAAGTAACTAGTGATGGGACAAGAGGAAATGGCATCACATTGCTCCTGGGGAGGTTTAGGCTGGACATTTGGAAAAGCTTCTCTACCAAAAGGGTTCTCAGAGCCTGGAACAGGCTGGCCAGGGAAGTAGTTGAATCCCCACCCCTGGATGTATTTAGATGCCCTCTGGATATGGTGCTTAAGGACATGGTGCAGTAGCAGCCCTGGTAGAGTGAGATAATGGTTGGACTTGATGATCTTAAAGGCCTTTTCAAACCATAGCAATTTCTGTGACCTTTTCTTCCTGGCTGGGCTTACCTGCAGGAAGAGGCACCCCTGGCCTCGCACACGCACAGTGGAATCTCGGGGAATGGCTGGCAGCTCCACTGTCTGCAGCAGGAGGCGATTGGTGCTGTCTATTCTGATGTCTTGGTTGAAACCCTCAGAGGAGAGAGAAACCTGAAGAACAGGGCCATCCTTGCTGAAGGTCTTGGTGGCATACAGGGCTAGGGCTTCCAGAGCAACCACGGTGTCCTGAGGGAAGAGAAACATTGGGCAAAATCAGATTCCTGCTGCCTGTTCATGTCCAGCTCTTTGCTCTTCCCTCCCTCACACCACAGCTATGGCACAATAAAGGCTGAGTTTTCCCCTTGGACTTTTAGCATGGAATTAGCTCAGAGGAAAACAAATATTCACCTTTTCCCAACTCTCAGCAGCTCTAAATTATTATTTTTTATTATTACTTAATTTTTCTTTCCTTTTTTGCTATGGACTGTGCTAGAACCTTTTGCTCTCACAAACCATAGCTGACAACAGGTTCTCTGATGATGATGTCTCAAAGGGATTACCTGGGTTGAAGCAAAACCTCCATAAGGGTTTTGCTGCTTGGTGAGCCAAGACACGATCTGGGATGCCTTTCTGATTTCATCCGAAGACAAACTGGACTTTGTAAGGTGAGCCATGAGGATACTGGATGTCAATTCCACATCAACCGATGGAGCCCGATACCAGTGTAGGGAGTCTTCCTCCTGTTTTGACTGTTGACTCCAGAATATTTGGTTATCTAGATGTGGAGTGGGAACACTTATGGAGTGTGTAGCTGTATCTAATGACCCTGAAGTCCTACTCACCCCCTGTGCCTAGGTACTGAGTGAACTTGTACTGTTGACAAGATATGGGTGCGTATCTCCCTGTTTGCCCCCCAGGCCCTGCTTTTCCCCATAGAAACCTAGTCCTGCAAGCTGGGAAGGAGCTCTATAACATCCATGAAGCTCCCCTGGTTTGGATGACTGAGAGAGCAGGATGATGAGATCATACATAGAGAAAGCCTGTCTCACAGTTTGGATACAGCTTGGCAAATGGAGGCTATCTGAGCCTTGGGCTCCCCCCAGAGCTTTGCCAGTGCCCCCCTCTCCTGCCTTCCATTCCATTGGTCATTCATCCCTGGGATCTCCATACAATTCTGCCAATGTCCCCTTTCCTGCCCCACAGTAATTGGTACCTGATATTATGGCAGCCTTATCCAATCTTTGGAGGATTTTCTGCCTGAGGGCCTTATCACCTGCTACTGCAAAGGCGTTTGCAGCTAGTGCCAGGCTGTAGAGGTTGGAACTGCTAGTATCAGCATTGACCAGGTCCTTTATACATTTCAGAGCTTTCCACACAACTGGGTCCTAGGATACAATGGAAAGCATACCTGTGGCTGGCAGACTGTATGGGGAGGGAACGCAGCCTTGATGAGTGCAAAGGAGGGTGGAAAGAGGGACAGGACACAAGGGGAGAATACTGGTAACGCAGCGCTGGGTGCACAAAGGCCAAGTGCCAGGGCAGTGCATGCCAAGAGGCTGCACATGCAGCCTGGCCCTGCTGCTGCTACTCACAGAGGGTGACATCCCTGAGTGTATGAGAGCTGTGATGATCACAGAGCTCAGCCCCAGTCCTTCCTCCACTGCACCCTGCAGACATAACAAAAGAGAGAAGAAAAGGGATGCTGTGAGAAGGGAGAGGGAGAAGTCTTCCAGTGCTTTCTGCTGCCCAAGCAAGCTACTATGCTAGCAACAGTGGTAGTCCTATTCCTTCTGCTGAGCAAGTGCTAGGGCTGGTATCTACTCTTGCAGCTCCTGCTTACCAGAGCACTTCTCAGCAATAGTGCCCCAAGCTCCTCTGGGTATCTGGTTCCCTCCCAATGATAAACACATTCCCCTTTCCCCTCCCCTGCAAAAGCCTTTTAGTAGCAGATTTCAGTGCCAGGGTAAAGCCACTGTGGTGGTATTCTGTGTGCATCTGTGCAGGCACAAGTGTTNCATTCTCTTCACTAGGGGGATAAATTATCTAAGATCCTGACCAACAAAGTGCTGCTGGATCCACTGTGGTGGTATTCTGTGTGCATCTGTGCAGGCACAAGTGTTCTGTTTCTGGGTGTGTAGGGCAAGGTGACTCTCATACAAGTGACTGCCATCCCTCTCCATCCACTCCATTTCTGACTCTCTCTGTACAGGGAGAGTCAGTTCAGTCTGTACTCAGACTGAAGAAAAGCAGCTCAGTAAGGGGAAAGGAAGCTAAAACACTTATTAAAGTGTTCACAGAGCTTGAAAACCTTTTCTTTTTAAGGCGTATGTTAGCTCTTGAGATGGGTCCAGGAGAAGGCACTGTTTCAGTTCCCATGAACATATCATCAAATGAAAAACTCTGTCATTCATAACTTTAAAAGTGCCACCATGACTAAGCACAACCCTGAGTGTCACTCAAGGGTGACCTTGGGCACATCAGAGCCTCCCTCCTGTAGCAGAAGGGAGGCTCATTTGTTCTTGGCACGCAAATTGGGCCAGAAAGTGAAGGAGCTCTGAGGTACCCAGTGATAAGCCAGGACATGTCATACCATCAGACCATTGTTGAAGAGCTTTCCAACACTCTTGAAGCAGCCAGACGGAGTCTGACTTTTAATCAGGGCATTGGCAGCATCCTTGATATTCTGCTCATCTATGTGGATGAAGTCCCGGGCTTGGCTGAAGGTCTTTAGGACAAGGGCAGTAAGCCTAAAGGAAAAGAGAAGAAAAACAAATTGAACCAGTCACTGATGTCCATCTCCAGGAGATAGGAGCCTCCTCTGCCACTATTTCATTTTGTTTTAGCAGGGGGGTTGGACTAAATAATCTCTACAGGTTCCTTCTAATCCCTGCCATCCTGTGATTCTATGATCCCGGGCCAGACCCTCTGTGCAGATGGAGAATTGGAATCAATGCACAAATTAGATGGTCTTGAAGCTTGAGCTCAGATTCACGTGCAGCAAGAGAGAAAACAATCACCAACAGTTCAGAGCTGTACGAATTCCAACAAGGTGCACTTGTGCAATTTAAAGCCAGGACTCATTTTCGCCACAAGCCAGCCTGAGCCTGACTAGGTGAAGCTGTTTTTCCTCAACTCTGTCTGGGTATCTCTGCTTACCATGTGTTCCCTGGCTCACTTCCTTCCCCAAAGGCACTGTATGAACCATCTGTGTGCTTGTAGAGGAGTTGCTGCTGATAGCCTGTGGGAAGAGGCTGGGGATAGTGAAGATGCTCTGTGTCTGTTGTGCTCTTAAGGTGACAGCCTGCCCCACCAATCCTGCTGATCATGAGAGAGAGCATTGTCTCTGAGGAATTCAGCAAAGATCTTTCATAGAGGTGCCATGTACCCCTTGGACAAGACCAGTGTGGTTTACACTGCTGTAATCCCCATGGTGTCAGGCAGGAGATGCTGCACAAATCCTCTTCAGCACCTAGCCTCTGCTGGGATCACCAGCTTCATAATCCATCCTGAGCAGAAATCCACTCACCTCTTTCCAGATAGACCATTGCCTTCTGCTTGATTGCTGGAGTCAGTTGTCCTGTTTCTTCAAGGTATCTTGTGACAAAGACATTGGGGGCAAAATGAACCATGTTCTGCTCACCACAGCCACTGGACATCTGGAGGAGCTCATCTATGTTGTTCAGTGCTGTTCCCAGAATATCACCTGTAGGACAGAACTACAGCTTTGGGAGCTTTACATATTCTTGCATGTAAAAAATCTTATTACCTCACTGATTCTCCAGATAACCTGCTAAAACTGGTCTCAGTTCACCTCTGCTCAGACTAGGGTGACTTTGTAGAGCCCTGTAGGAACAGTGCTATGGTACTTGTCTATCTTTCCCTTGGCTGGGTGAAATTATACATCCTTCTGACCTTGCATCACTTCTCTAAGAGATGAGATGCTTCTCTGGAAGACATAGGGGCCTAGTATCACATCTCCCTGTACACTTTCCCTCTTGTTATTCTCTTTGCTAAAGCAGACCTGGGGGCACCAGAAGAACAGTCTCCTGTGGGGAAAAAATCTTTTTTCCAAGACACCCGCTAAATCTCACCTAAGAAAGAGATCTGGGCTCTCTCCGATCCAAGAACTGTGTTCTCTGGCATAGTGAAAGTGATTGTCTCTGAAGCTGAAGTTCCTGCAAATGACAAGAGCATCAGAACAACAAGAGGCAGAAGGCAGATGGCAGACCAGTAGTTATTCCCAGGAGGTGGTGTAAATGAGGCTGGGATCACTTCATCAGTTGGCAAAACCAGCATTCAAAAGAGGGGATGTCACAGAGATCACGCCACCCACTGATGAGTGACTGTGATGTGGCCAGGCAGTAGCTTGGTGCTGCCAGGAGCTTGTAGTACTAGGTAGAGCTGAATGGCTTTGCCTCCAAGCTCCAGAATCCCTTACTTTTCCCTCCCCACGCATCTGTCCTAGAGTTGTTCACACACTGCACTTGCTCTGTGTGTGTCCAGCTCCAGGAGTAAGCCAGTCCCTGTCTCTGGTGTACCTGCACCTACCTTGAGGGCACAGGAGTGAGGTGTGGGTCTTTTCCTCCGGCAACCCCTCTGCCTGGTGGGGAAAAGCTGTTCAGCTCAGAAAAGAGAGCAGTAAAATGAGGCAGCAGCCGTGCAGCACCTCACCTTCCCACAAGCACCTTTTCTGTCTCCATGGGCCACGCAAAGGGCCTCACACAGACAGCAGGGATCTGTGTGCTGACAGTGAATCTTCACTGGGAAGCAGTTTTCTAAGCTGTTACACGGCCTCTGCCCCCCTTGCCCTGCTATCAAGCTGTTCTAATGTCTCTGCCCCATCAAGTGGAGGTGCTCAGCTCAAGCTGCAATACAACCTCCTCTTAGGACTGCTCCTTGACCAACCCCCCCTCAGAAATGTGCTTACCTGCCCAGCTGACTCTCCTTTCCCAGAGCCACCCACCAGCCCATTCTGAGCATGACCCAGTTCTGGCCTCACCAGGACCCTGAGGCATACTCTGACCTTCACCAGCAGGTGTTTAACCACCGTGTCCTTCCCTCCAGACTCTGGCACAACAGCTGTACTCTCAGTGCAGACATCTTCCAGCTCCATCACCTCAGCAGTGACAGTGAAATTCACCTTCCCTGAAGAAGAAAACATCAAGAGGACAGTTGGCACATCGGTTTGCTCAGCCTCAGGCTGCTCATGCTTCACATAATAGGCCATTGTCCCTTCCAGCCCAGCTCTGGCTTCCTCCAGCATCTCTGCCAAGGCCTCCCACTCCTGCCCCTCCATCGTCCCCTTACCTAATTTTGTAGCCTTCACATCCCAGGAAAATGTTTTTGCTGAATCAGGACACAGACAGAGAGTGAACCTGACATTTGCGTGCACAAATTCAAACTCCCCGGAGTCCATCAGGCTAAGCTGGAGCTAGGGGCAAAACAAAAGGGAGTTTGGGTTACGAGTTGCTGCTGTGTTTTCCCAAATACCAGTCAAGCCCAGAAGCCCAGGGTGAGTAGGATGATGCCCTTGTTGCAACATCTGTGGGACACCAATAGCCTATGGATATCTCAGTCCTGTCGGGTTGAGTTTAGGGGGAGGAATAAGGTGGATAGAGCTGGCTCTGCATGGAGCTTCATGAAGAGCTGCCTTGGTGGTGAAGGCAGCCCCTTGTCTGGGTCTCTGCTGTTAACCCACATCCCCCTGCTTGAAAACCATCCTGGAGGGAGCCACTCACTGCCATGCATTGCTTCAGGTAGCTGAAGACTTTGACTTTCAGGGGAAATGACTCTCCCCGGAAGACAGAGTAGGGCAAGGTGGGTTCCACAAAGAAGGGCTTGAAGCTCCGCAGGCTGGTGGTCTCTGAGATTCCCAACCCATGGCTCTCTGAGGTGCAGAAGGTCATGGCTCTCCAGTCTGTGATGCTGTCGGGTACTGTGACAGCTAGCTCAGCAGCCCCTGAGTCACTGAGGAGAAAACAGAGTGGAAGAGGTTGTCCCCATCCCTGCAAAACTTTCCCGTGCGAAGACAACTGCAGGACTATGAGCTGGATGTTCATGTAAGTGTGTGTGAAGGTGTTGGGATTCATAAGTAGGACAGAGGCATGGGAAGGATAGCAAAGAGGTGGGCAAGGAAGGACTGAGAGGTAAATGCAAACTAGAATTTGCTTCTGGAAAGTGTTGTACCTCAAATTCTTGTTTTATATGGGCCCACGTGGCTCCCAAGGGTTCATGAGAGAGGAGATTCTGCCATTCTGCTCTGGTGAGACCTCATCTGGAGTACTGCATGCAGCTCTGGAGGCCTTAACACAGGAAGGACATGGACCTGATGGAGCAGGGCCAGAGGAGGGCCATGAAAATGATCAGAGGGCTGGAGCACCTCTGCTATGAAGACAGGATGAGAGAGTTGGGGTTGTTCTGTCTGGAGGAGGCTCTGGGGTGACCTTACAGTGGCCTTCCAGTACCTGAGGGGGACCTACAAGAAAGCTGGAGAGGGACTGGTCACAAGGACATGTAGTGATAGGACAGGGGCAATGGTTTTAAACTAGAGAAAGGTAGATTTATATTGGATGTAAGGAAGAAGTTCTTTACTGTGAGGGTGGTGGAGCCCTGGAACAGGTTGCCCAGGAATGTGGTGAAGGCCCCATCCCTGGAGACATTCNACCTACCTGCCCGGTCACAGTTCAGCATTCATGGTGAGTGTCCCTTACGGATCTGCATACAGAAACCATCAGACTGTCCCTGCTCTAAAATGGGCATAATCCAGCCAAAGGAGCCAAAGTGGCAGAGATCCTATTTTACAGGTGAAGAACATTGGCATGCAAGAGAACAAAGAAAGCTGAGTTGTGTGAATAAGGGGAGAACAGCAGATGCTTCATAACTTGACTTTAGCAAGGTCTTCAACACAGTCTCCCATAGCATTCTTGTAGCCACACTACTCTGGACTGGAGAAGTGGACCGGCCAGTAAGCAGCTCTGCAGAAAAGGAGGTGAGGGTCCTGGTGGCTGACAAGGTGAGTGTGAGACATCTCATGTGCCCTTACAGCAATGAAGGCCATCTACTTCTGGATGGTGTTAAGAAGACTGCAG